>CM060989.1:54872500-55065000 GCA_030765065.1 Deroplatys truncata | reverse complement strand
TTTCTAACAAACTAAAAGAGTAACAAAAAACTGATTCCAAATTTTTTTCTATAGTGTTCACGTGGTTTGGAATAAATATTAAAATTAATAAAGTTTAATTATTCATTGTATTCAGTGCTTCTTGTTTATGGTTAAATGTCGTCCTCGGCGGTGTAGTGGTTACCATGCTAGGCTCTAGTTCCCGAGGTTGCGGTGGAGGGCGATGGCTTTTTCGGGCGTAAAATTCTTAGTATGGGTTCCTTCAGAAGGGAAGTAAAGCTGGTGGCCCCGTGTCGTAGATTTGCGGCACGTAAAAGCACCTCAAGCCTGATAAAGAGCCCTCTTAGCAAAATTTCCGATCTTTCTCGCCCAATATAGAATGGGACGCTATGGACCACAGCAGTTAAAGAACGTCCATAAATAAAACTCCATTTAATTTAATTTCATGGTTAAATAATTGATTAAACAGTTAATAACTCCAAAACTACTGAAGATAAAGTAATAAAATTAGGTATGCATACTATACCTTGCAGGTATAAAGCATGGTATAAATTTGGAGCAAATAATGTACATAATTACGGAAATTAGCAATGAGTGGAGTCGAATTGCTGGGTGCCTTGTTGGCCATCTTTGTTTCTTAGTAACCAAAATAAGGCTGTACCATCAATATCAAGAATTCCTAAGAATGAAAGAATTTCTGGCCCTAACTTCTGGCTACCAGCAACCATCTCATTAGCACGCCATTAAGTGGACACCTTTAGATAAAAATGTACCGATTTTAGAAGAACCGGATAAGTTAGCGGCCTTGGTAGAAGCCAGTCTTTGTAAACGTACAAGAGCACTTGTAGCAGAGATGTGGACATTTTTGTGGAGTGCTAATTGGGCTTCTAGGAAGTTCCCCTTTTTCACTGTGCACTGTGCACGGAGATTAGCCTGGTGCTGCTGATGTCTTCGAGTGCGAAGATCCCCTCTAGACTTGTTGGTTATCTCAGAAATCTGCAAGAACCTCTGCTTTCTAGCGCGGCTCCACAAGCCGGCCGCGAGGAGTGTCGGTGTACTGGTTTTGCTTTCGCAGCCACCGATTATCTGCTGTGGTTTCATTATCTTACTGTGTTTTCTCAGGTCTTTTGACGTCGCTTAAGTTGTCTTGTTCTCTGCTGATTTTCTCCTATTCTGGGAGGGTGACAATTCTTCTGTAGCTTTATTATCACTAACGATAAGAGGTTTGTGCGCAGCACGAAACACACGTTGAGTGCTAGGTGAACATACAGATAAATAACTAAGGACAGAGCACCCAAAAGAGGTGCAAGAAGAAGGGCATAACGATAATGGGGGAGGCGTCATAAAAAATCAAGGAACGGCTTCCAGGGCCTTGCACATAGAAGATAAAGAATAAATGGCAAAACATTCTACAGAAAAATAACGGCTATTTAACAACTTTTAACAAGATGAAGAATACAAAATCATAGAAGATAGCATAATATACCTGGCATATGCATCGTTAACCTCCTGTGACGTTTAAAGCAGCTTCTCGCAGTTCAGAAATGTTTAAGTACCTGACCTAACAAAGAAAACACAAACATTTTGGAAAAAAACATCTTCATTTCTCTACATAGTCTTCTTTCAGCTCGATACACTTCTCCCAGCGATGTTCAATAGCTTCGATGCCCTGTTTATGGTGAGAACCGTCGAGTTCTGCAAAATAGCCATCAACTGCAAACTCCACCTCTTCATTGTTGGCAAATCTTTTACCACCAAGCGATTTCCTCAACTTTGGAAACAGAAAATAATCAGAGGGGACTAAATCTCGCGAATAGGGTGCATGAAGAAGCAATTCGAACATTATATCATTGATGTTGGCCATGGCCATGGATGTGTGGACTGGTGCATTCTCTTGATGAAACAGTACTTTCTTTTTCGCTAAATGCGGCTGTTTTTGCTTGATTTCATCATTCAAACGCTGCAATAAGTTTGCATAATACTCGGCATTGATTGCTTTTGCTTTTTGAAGATAAAAGAAAAAACTGACGCCATGACCTTGTTTGCAGATGAAACTGTCTTCGCCTTCTTTGGAGCCAATTCTCCCCTTTCAATCCACTGTTTTGACTGTTCCTATGTCTCAAGTGTGAAGTGATGCACCTATGTTTCATCCATGGTTATGAATCGACGCAAAAACTCGGCTTTATTGCAACGAAACATCGCCAAACACTCGACTGAAACATACTCATGACGCTGTTTTTGTTCCACTGTGTGTAAACGCGGCACCCATCTTGTGCACAGCTTTCTGGTGTCCAAATTTTCAGCCAGTATGCGATGTACAGCACTTTTTGAAATGTCTACGATTTCCACTAGCTCGCGCACTTTCAGTCGACGGTCATCCAATACCATTTTGTGGATTCTCTTCACAATTACTGGCGTGGTCACCTCATTTGGTCGACCACTGCGATGTTCGTCTTGGCAGCTCCTACGCCTCGCTTAAACTCTGCCACCCAATATTTTACTGTTGTAAACGAAGCAGCAGACTCCCCTAGAGTAGAATCTAGCTCAGCTTTAATATTAGTTGGACTAAGACCTTTCAAATGAAAGTATTGAATCACATAACGATGAACAGTTTTATCCATGTTTACAAATTCTCTGAGAGAGTTCACTATTAATGTCTGCCAAACATTTACTAAACGACGTAGCATCATCAAACTTCAAATTTAAGCTTTATAAGGTTGGTACTTTCTACCATAGTAATTTATTTGAAACAACAACGCTATATATACGTCAGGTGGGGTACTTCTGGGGCTGCCCTTGTGTATATAGACACTATGAGTTACATGTGCCTATGAATGAAAGACTGGTCAGAATAAAGCTTTTAATTACATCAGTTATTAAATGTAGGTGTATATTTTAGTGTATAAAAGCTGCGTTTTAAAGCTAATGTGATCTGTGCGTCTTGTGCCTGCGATGTTATGGTTCCTATCTCGAATTTATGTGGCTTCGCCCGCAATTAATTCCCTGACGGGTTATGTGGCCCCACAAATGCAAAATGACAAAAGAAAGGTAGAAGAGTTGCTAAAGAAGGGTGTGACTTTAAATAATATGTGCAGACTGTCTCAAAACAATGTGTCTATCCTTTGAAATAGTAAAGAAGTTTATCTCGGTTTAAAGCAGGCAATAAGTGCAAAAATAGAAGAGCAACTAAGCTGTTCATTGTCTATTGACATATTTACAACGTGATTAATTCCTAGAATATACTGCCATGCTGCATACATTGAGATACTCTGTATATATACGAAAGAACATAAATAACGTAGGAAACATCCATGCACAAATAAAAGACAGTAACAAAGAAAGCTAGCCTGTCTTTGTGGATTAGCTGATGACGCACTTGTCTGCTGTTCCAAGTGTTCCGGGTACGACTCCCGGCATGACTTCTTTGGTAAAGAAGATTCCTCGATATGTCTAACGTTGACTTATAGATGTGAGTGTATGTGTGTTCCGGTCATTTAATAATCAATTAGAGTATATCAGGACTGTCGCTGGGCAGATGCCTCCACAGTCACTACATGTGACACATTTACCTGTAGTAATGCCACGAGTGGTTTTCAAGTACGAAGTGACGAGAGAAATTTATCTAGACGATCTGGAAATAATGAGTGGTATTTGCTAAGACTAGTTTAGGAATAAAGTGAAGCGATTTACCAAAAAAATCATGATTATTAAAATAAAGTAATAAAATCTATGTATTTGCAATATAAGTGGAGTTGTTTTGTTTGATCAGCACAACTAGAACATATAGGTATTATTTTCTGCCATCTGGCGTGCGGAACTTAGAGTAGGAATTCGCTATTCTTGTATCTATGATTGTAAGAATGCTCCTAGTAAAGAAAATATAAAACGAACAAAAAATCTATATTTCCAGCATTAGAGGTTATGATATTTTTTTTTACTTTCTCTACTACGTATAGCAAGTAGGGGAAGTATTGTATTCCACCCAAAAATTCGATACCGAGATTTCACCGGAAATATATGTTTTGAGACCCCCTGAATCCAAAAAAAGCACTTTTGGAAACATGTCCGTGTGTGTCTGTGTGTGTGTGTGTGTGTGTGTGAACAGCATAACTCAGAAACGAACAGTCGGATAAACACCAAACTTAGTATTTAGGTTCAGTATCTTTCAGAGATGCAACACGAAGGTTTTCAAGAAAATCCCCCCACCCCAGATTACCCTTTACATACAACATTTTTCGAAAATTTTAATTTTCTCAAAAATGGCTCTAACGATTTTGATTAAAATATCATATGTTTAAGATATTTTTATAACACATGAAATGTATATCTCGAATTTTCTGGGAATGCCTCCAAAAGTATTCTTCATTGTGAACGACTTTTGCATAACTGGTAAACCATAAGAGATAGACAAAATTTTACTACACAAAATATGTAGATCGCGCTAAAACACACAATTTGTCATATACATTTTTGTTGTTGAGTGAACTATTTTCAAGATATTGCTTGTTATTCCCTTAAACTTTCCAATCCATGTACTTTGTCTCAAATTCGTTATTCATTTTTTTATGTCCTGGACATGCAAAGAGAATGGAATGCGCCACATAGCAACCAGCGATTAAAATATTTGACTATCGCTTAAATACTACCATATTCCCCTTGCATCTACAAGAAAATTAGCAATAAGATTGACATCTTGATATCTCGATTAACATGAAGCATATGGAGGATAAGCGTTTGTAAAAATAGTTTGTACAAGAGTACAGAAAGTCATGTGAGTGTAACACATAAGATTTTTTTGTCTTGGATATGCAAAGAGTATTAATCTGTGGCAAAGAGAATGGTGCTGCACCTAGCAACCAGCTATTAAGAGATATGTCGATGCTTAAAGGCTACTGTATTTCTATATTGCCGTTGCAAATACAAAACAAGGGGAACATAGTAGGCCTTAAGCGATAGTCAAATATTTTTAAAACTGGTCGCTATGTGTAAAATGTAATTCTCTTTGCATGTCAAAAGATCGTTTCTGCAAATGTTTATCTCGATTAATATGAAATAGATGGAGAATAAAAGTTTGTAAAAATAGTTCTACAAGAGTAGAGAAAGTCATGTGAGTGTAACACGTCAGATTGTTTTACAGAAGAAGGCTGATAGATGTTAACTTGTTGCAGTTCATTGGTTTATTATGAACAGTATTTAAAAACACAATTAATTTTATAGTGTATTCGTTGTAGTCTTCTCTCTTTGATTTTCTTATATTGATGCTATAGAAACAATATGGAATATCACAGCTAAAATACTACAAGAAATGCATTTTAAAGAATATCATATAAAGTTCAATCCATTTGAAGACCTGGAGCTTCAAGAAGCGAGAGATACAAGGAATGTGAAAAGAAAACTGCCCCAAAAACTTGCCGGAAAAATAAAGGTTAGTGGGTTAGTGCAGTGGCTTTAAAGTCCGGGGAATATGAAATAATGATCAATTTATGCGATGAGAATACCTCTGAAGGATTACAAATGAAATTCTTCCTCATCGCTGCGCTCGAACTGGCTTGTCTAATTATTAATCTCGTCTATATTTTCATTAGAAGCATTACCAAATCTCGTTTTCTGCATTCTCTATAAGTACAGTAAGTAGGAGGGGTTTTGCAATCCACCCCAGGAATTCGATATCGAGATTTAACCGGAAATACACGTTTTGAGCGTTTTTAAAAAAAGGTCCGTGTGTATGTCTGTGTGGATATGTGTCTGTGAACAGCAAACTCAAAAACTGTTTCAAATTCCATTTCAGAAAAAGTATTTTTGGAAACATGTCCGTGTGTGTGTGTCTGTGTCTGTGAACAGCCTAACTCAGAAACGAACAGTCGGATAAACACCAAACTTGATATTTAGGTTCAGTATCTTCCAGAGCTGCGACAAGAAGGTTTTCAAGAAAATCCCTCCAACTCAGATTACCGTTTACATGGAAAATTTTTCGAAATGTTTAATTTTCTCAAAAATGGCTCTAACGATTATGATTAAAATATCATATGTTTAAGATATTTTTATGACAAATAAAATGTATATCTTGAATTTTCTAGGAATGTCTCCAAAAGTATTCTTCATTCTGAAGGACTTTTGCATAACTGGTGAACCATAAGAGATAGACAAAATTTTCTGCACAAAAATGTAGATCGCGTTAAAATACACAAGTAGTAATAGTCCCGGATGAGCCAATTGGATTAACGATAATCCTGCCGCTAGGGGCGCTAGTGTCGCTAGTGTCGCTGCGATCGACGGCGGTAAGTTTGAAAAGCGCCATGAGCGGAAGGATTATCGTTATTGCAATTGGTTCATCCGGGACGAGCTAAAAGAATTGAGGATTAGGGAAAGATGAAGGAAAAACAGGAAGTGACGTGGAGTGTTTTGATTGGTAAAAATAAGACGAAATGTGATTGTTTCGTTAATTCGGGTGGAAGATGAAAGAGTATGGAGGGCACGTGATGGACAGGAGCGGGGTGGTGAGGTGTTGTCTGTGCGGAGGTCGGGACTGAAAGAGGGAAAAGATGGCGAACGAGGGATAAAAAGTATAACAGAAAGTGACGTGTGAAGTTGTGATTGGTGGGAATAAGAAGTGATGTTATTGGTGGAAAGGAACAAATGAAAGTTGTTGATTGGTAAGAATAAGAGAGATTATGATTGGTGGAAAGAAAAAGGTGTGGGAGTCGGGTATGTTGGAGGTGATGGGAAAGGTAAGTTTTCCTAGCAACAAGATTTGCAAAAGCCTCTCCAGAACTCATCAGCAATTTGTGAACGTTGGATGGTGGTTTTCTTGAGTGGATAGAGAGATGGGGCGATATGAGATGCGGTGGCGAAAATGGGAACTAAACAAGATGGTTGAGACAAGAGGTCTAAGGACGAGGCAATTTCGAGGTTAGTGGTCAACCTGGCGGTCGCAAGAGGTGGGGGCAAGGAGACGCGGTGGTGAGAATGGGAACTAAAAGAAGATGGCGGAAGCAAGAGCTTAGAAGAGCAGATTTTGAGGTTAAAATAGTGGGAACTAAAAATGGCGGAGGGTTGGCGACAAGGAGATGCGGTGAGAACTAAACAAGATGGCGGACCCAAGAGGAGGGTAAGGAGATTTGAGGTTACAGTACCAAAACACCAAAGGATATATTCCTACGCCAAGCAGGCTCGAAAAATAATTATGCGTGTGGTACTTACCTCTTACTGGAATTAATGCGTCACCAAAAGCGCAGCAGCTTCACGCGACGCGAAAATATAAAAGCAAACTGTTTTTGAAAATGCTTAACCAGCTTTAAGATCAACCAACATCACTACGCACTGATATACCTAGGTTTTTTAAAGCGGTACAGACGCCCTTTGCACAGACGTAATTTAACTATACCAAAAACCTGGTACTGGACCATCGTAATGGTGCTAGCGTACGTAGGAGCAGGGTTCTCATAGCCGGTCGAAAGCGGTCAAAAAAGTGTACGACGTAGGTGTTCACAGTAGCTACTGTCGAGTGAACCGTCGAGGTGTGAATGAACGAGATCTGTTCTTGCCGGCAATCTGGTTCGGAGATGTGAGGAGCGGTGGTAAAAATGGGAACTAAACAAGATGGCGGAGACAAGAAGTGAAGAACGAGGGGATTTGAGGTTAGTGGTCAATATGGCAGACGCAAGAGTGGTAATCAGCAGTTGATGTGCGTCACGATATGCCCGCTGCGATGAAAGAGCTGCAAACTGCGCGATAACTTGAAAAATATTGCCCGGCGTGACGCATTGCGTGGCGCGCGCGTTAGCCGTAAACCGCTACAGATGCCATACTTATATTATCCGCCTTTTTTTTCGTTTTTTTTTCTTTTTCTTTTTTTTCGTTTTTTTTAAAAAAAATAACTAGTTTTTCGGGGTTTTCTCTGGTTGGTAGACGAATGCAAGCTCTTTCTGCTTTTTCATAGGTTTTCCCTGGTTGGTAGGCGTTTGCTGTAGTGGTTGACGAAGCCCTTTCTAATTTTCGAGGTTTTTCAGGTTTTCGTGGTTGTCCCTGCCCGGTAGGCAAATGATGAAGTTTTCCCTTGTCGGCGCACGGATACTAGGCACATACTCGCACACACACACACACATTCACACACACATACATTCGCTCACAAACTCTTTCCATTTTTCGGGCTTTTAAAAAATTAAATAGGCACACACACACTATAATAGTAGCGTATAAAAAAATTTAACAAACAAAATCCACACAATGACAAAATTGAAAATGTATATATATATTTTAACACAAAAGTGTGCAGTGCAAAAGAAAATAAAAATTAAGTAGGCACACACACATTTAATAGTAGCGATACCATTTGATAAGGCACAAATTGCACGTTCTTTGTTAGGGCAATGCATGTTGAAAGTTGGCACACTGGGAAGTTGGTTCGCACAAAATCCACACAATGACAAAATTGAAAATGTATATATATTTTAACACAAAAGTGTGCAGTGCAAAAGAAAATAAAAATTAAATAGGCACACACACACACGCACAAACACACAAACATTTAATAGTAGCGATACCGCTTGATAAGGCACAAATTGCACGTTGTTTGTTAGGGCAATGCATGTTGAAAGTTTGCACACCGGGAAGCTGGTTCGCGCTGTGGTCAACCGACTACTTCGTCAGCAACCGTTCACACGGTCGTTTTTCATGCTATCGTGCAGTTTGCACGATGCGTACAGCACGTGCTTTCCCCGTATGATCGCCAAACACCGTCACAGCTGTCATAGCTTGTCGGCTTATTTCAGGTTCATATTCCTTTTCAACGCATTTCGTTTAGAGGTATTGTTTATTTGTTTTTCATGGCAATACGTTTTTGGCATAAGTTTTTTGCAATAATTTTATATAATGGATTGCGAAAATGGAAGTTTCTATTTGTATTTATGACAACTATGAAAATACTAGGAGAAGGACAGGCTTTTTCACCTACCATGCTGTTGCTGATGGTGCGCTCTGCGGCCATATTCGACAGGGTGCGGTTGGCTGCCATATTCGACAGTTTATTGCAATGCGTGCAACAAGGGCACACAGCCACTTGTTGCTCGCGTCGAAAGTTTGTGCGTGATTTTTCTCAGATTTTATGCACCGCACATCACAAAATCACTACACACGCCACTGATAGTTTTAAATATTTGACACTGATGTTGAAGTTGTGGCGGGGCACTGTTTTTAACTCCACACGCACTTAATAAATCACATAGCCGTGCGGAAATACTTAACTTCCAGCGAAAAGCGCTAGTGGGGAGTACAAGCTCAACCACTATTAGCAACATGTAGCAAGCGTTATAGTTCTGCTCGCGTTAGTCTTTTCTCCTACGATGTCGTTGGTGATGGTGCGGTTGGCGGCCATATTTGACAGTTTATTGCAATGCGTGCAACAAGGGCACACATCCACTTGTTGCTCGCGTCGAAAGTTTGTGCGTGATTTTTCTCAGATTTTATGCACAGCACAACACAAAATCACTACACACGACACTGATAGTTTTAAATATTTGACACTGATGTTGAAGTTGTGGCGGGGCACTGTTTTTAACTCCACACGCACTTAATAAATCACATAGCCGTGCGGAAATACTTAACCTTCCGCGAAAAGCCCTAGTGGGAGTGCAAGCTCAACCACTATTAGCAACATGTAGCAAGCGTTATAGTTCTGCTCTCGTTAGTATCGGAGAAAACAGTAAAAAGAACGATTCTCATGTGCAGCGGAAGCAGCAGTACGTGAATGACCGTGTGCTGATGAAGCAGTCGATGTGTGTTACAATATGGCAGCCCGCGGTTAAAGAACTGCAAACTGCGCGATAACTTGAAAAGACCGTGAGAACGGCTGCTTATAAAGCAGCCGCGTTTAAAGAGTTGCAAACTGCACGATAACTTTAAAAAAAAAAGGCCGTGCGAACGGATGCTCATCAGCGAGAAAATCTTTTAAATGCGGTTTTATGGTCGATGGTAGGGAAAAGTGCAGCGGTGGATGGATGGATGGTGTGACCGGAATTGCACCGGAAATGACTGCGATTACAACTTGGCAAGTTGTGGCGAAATAAGGCGTCAGGATTTTTAATGAGGCATTTAACTCGACGCGCATGCTGAAACGGCGGTTGCGAAATTCAAATGCTGTACGCTTCAATTGTAATATAACTTTGTTTCTATATCTGAATGTCAATATATTCAGTGCTTTGGGGCTGTATGGATTGTTACTTTTACTTAGAACTGCTTTAAATCCTTGTTTCATTTCCTTTAACTTTTGGTAATGCAAACAATAATTACTCTGGGGGAATGCTTTATTTCTGATACATTCTATAACGGGCCAGGCATTTTACTTTTCTAGTTTTCTTTTTTTACTTTCTCTACTACGTATAGTAAGTAAGGGAAGTATTGTATTCCACCCAAAAATTCGATACCGAGATTTCACCGGAAATACATGTTTTGAAACCCCCTGGATCCAAAAAAATGCATTTTTGGAAACATGTCCGTGTGTGTGTCTGTGAACAGCATAACTCAGAAACGAACAGTCGGATAAGCACCAAACTTGGTATTTAGGTTTAGTATCTTCCAGAGATGCGACACGAAGGTTTCCAAGAAAATCCCTCCACCCCAGACAACCCTTTACATGGAACATTTTTCGAAAATTTTAATTTTCTCAAAAATGGTTCTAACGATTTTGATTAAAATATCCTGTGTTCAAGATATTTTCAAGATAAATGAAATGTATATCTCGAATTTTCTGGGAATGTCTCCAAAAGTATTCTTATTGTGAACGACTTTTGCATAACTGGTAAACCATAAGAGATATACAAAATTTTACTACACAAAAAATGTAGATCGCGTTAAAATACACAGTTTAATAGACTTGCTAACTTTTGTGTGTACAAACAAATGAAACTCAATTTAATGTTTCAGAGTTTGCAATTCTATTTTTGCTTTCTCTACTATGTACTTACAGTAAATAAAGGAAGTATTGTACCCCACCCAAAAATTCTATGTCGAGGTTTCACCGTTTCGAGGTTCCCTGACCCAAAAAACCAAACATTTTTAGACAAAGATCCACGCGCGCGCGTGTGTGTGTGTGTGAACAGTACAACTGTGAAACGAAAACTCGTTTAAATACGAAACTTGGCATTTAAGTTCAGGACCTTTCAGGGGTGCGAGACGAAGGTTTTGAAGAAAATCTCTCCAATTCAAACTACTCTTTACATGCAAAAGTTTTCGTTATTTTTAATTTTCTCAAAAATGTCTCTTATATCATAATATATCAATTTCCAGAGCCTATAGTGAGTTAGGTCAGCTTAAGAGAGCTGGTATAATCTAGGATGCAGTTTATGTCAAAACTGCATACATTGTGCACATTTGTGAACACGAATCGTAACTCTTATGTAGAGTGTCAGTTACTAAAACTTATAAACTAATGTTATTTACATTTAAAATATTTATATTTAGTATTTACAAAACTGCATTACGTTTTGGAGTAAAATTAGTAGTACCATTACTTTTTTTGAATGAATGAAATCCTCCTCTGTATTCAAGGTGTGAGTGATAAGGTATCTTTCTAATGCTGACTTGATTTTATTTTTATTATTTTTCAGTTCCTTACGGTTTATGATGGAAATGAATTAAACAATACATGTCATTTGCAATGTCCTTGCAAGGCAGATCTAGAAGTAGTCGATAAATAAAATGTCACAATTACTAAAAAAAAAAAAAATCTGATGTGTTACACTCACATGACTTTCTCTACTCTTGTACAAACTATTTTTAGAAACTCTTATTCTCCAGCTATTTCATATTAATCAAGATAAACATTTGCAGAAACGATCTTTTGACATGCAAAGAGAATTACATTTTACACATAGCGACCAGTTCTAAAAATATATGACTGTCGCTTAAGGCGTACTATGTTCCCTTGTTTTGTATTTTAAGGGCAATATAGAAATACAATAGCCTTTAAGCATATACATATCTCTTAATAACTGGTTGCTATGTGCATCACCATTCTCTTTGCCTCAGATTAATACTCTTTGCATATACAAGACAAAAACTGAATAACGAATTCCCATTTGAGAAAATAAGTATTGAAACATTTAAGGGAATAACAAGCAATATCTCGAAAATGGTTTACTCAACAAAAGAAATGTATATGACATAAATTGTGTATTTTAACATAATCTACGTTTTTGTGTAGTAAAATTTTGTCTATCACTTATGGTTTACCAGTTTACCAAAAGTCGTTTACAATGAAGAATACTTTTAGAGACATTCCCAGAAAATTCAAGATATACATTTTATTTGTCATGAAAATATCTTAAACATATGATGTTTTAATCAAAATGGTTGGAGCATTTTTGAGAAAATTAAAATTTTCGAAAAATGTTTCATCTAAAGGGTACTCTGGGGTGGGGGATTTTCTTGAAAACCTTCGTGTCGCATCTCTGGAAGATACTGAACCTAAATACCAAGTTTCATGTTTATCCGACTGTTCGTTTCTGAGTTATGCTGTTCACAGACAGACTCACAGACATGCAGACACACAGACAGACAACACACAGACACACACGCGGACATGTTTCCAAAAATGCTTTTTTGGATTCAGGGGATCTCAAAACATGTATTTCCGGTGAAATCTCGGTATCGAATTTTTGGGTGGAATACAATACTTCCCCTACTTAGTATACGTAGTAGAGAAAGTAAAAATACTTTATATATGTTCTTGGCACCTCAAAACATGTATTTCCAGTGAAATCTCGGTATCGATATTTTGGGTGAATGCAATTATTCCCCTAAGTACTATACGTAGTAGAGAGAATAAAAATACAGCAAATAACTTCAGAATTAAAAGAAACTAAGGAAACAAAACAAGCGAAGGAATAGTAGTGGTAAAAAGAAATAAAATGATAATTTTAATGTAGAGGAGAAACCGAAAACAAGTTGAAAAATCAAGACATGACATAGCATACGATACAATAAACTAAAGTGAGAAAACATAGGAAGTAGGTAATAAAAGAATTCAAGAGAAGAAGGAGTGTTGAAGAATATCAAGAGAAAGGAAGTGACAGAAAATGAAGACAAAAAGTTGGAAAGTTTTTCTCTGAAGGCTTAGCATCTACATCATAAAGCACTGTCCTCAAGCGGATCTATGCCGCACATCAAGCAAGGAAAAGATTATAACAACCATAAAGAAAAGTGTGTGAGGATAAAGAAACAAACGTTCTTGAGTTATGCGACGTAACAATGGTACGATTCCGGGTGGCCTACAGTGTTTAAAGTCGGCCTAGGCCAGTTGTGACATGACCTCCGCCAGTTTTGGTAGTTAGAATGTGTCCCTTGCTCTTTAAGAGCGAGTTTATGGGCATCATATAAAAATACATACATATACTTATCTCTTTTCTTTATTCTGTCCAACTTTTCAGACGTTATAATCTCTATGGCCCACCAGTTTATAATATTTACACGTTTTAAGACATTATATGTTTTCAGCAATGAGAAAACAGGACAAAAAAATCCGATGTGTTACACACACATGCCTCTCTCTACTCTTGTACAAACTATTTTTACAAGCGCTTAATCTCCATCTACTTCATGTTAATCGAGATAAACATTTGCAGAAACTTATTGCTAATTTTCTTGTGCGTGTAAGGGGAATATGGTAGGTTTTAAGCGAGTCAAATCTTTAAATACCTGGTTGCTATGTGTAGCATTCCATTCTCTTTGTATGTCCAGGACATAAAAAAACGAATAACGAATTCCCATTGGACAATACAAACAAATTAACAAGTAATGGTTCGACAAAAAAAAATGTATATGGCATAAATTGTGTCTTTTAATGAGATCTACATTTTATGTGGAGTAAAATTTTGTCTATCTCTTACGTTTACCAGTTATGCGAAAGTCATTCAGAATGAAGATGACCTTTGGGGACATTCTCAGAAAATGTATGATATACTTTTCATTTGCCATGAAAGTATCTTAAAGATATGATATTTTAATCAAAATCGTTGAAGCCATTTTTGAGAAAATCAAAATTTTCAAAAAAATTTCCATGTAAAAGGTAGTCTGGAGCGGGGTATTTTATTGAAAATCTTTGTGTCGCATTTTTGAAAGGCACTGAACCTAAGTACCAAGTTTGGTATTTATCCAACTTTTCGTTTTTGAGCTATACTGTTCACAGACACACATACACCTTCGGGCGCGGACCTTTTTCTTATACTTAATTTTTTTATTTCAGGGGCCTCAAAACATGAATTTCCGGTGAAATATCGATATCGAATTTTTGAGTGGAATGCAATACTTCCCCTACTTACTATACGTAGTAGAGAAAGTAACAATCTTGACTTACATTCACACGACTGTCTACCCACTATAGTGGAGTTTTATATAGCCCCTACCAACTATTATAAAAGCTTATTACTTTCTCTACCTAACTACGTAGGTAGAAAATATATTATTGCAAATATTCGATACCGAGATTTCACCAAAAACTTATGCTTTGAGGCTCCTTAATAAAAAATCTGATGTGTTACACTCACATGACTTTCTCTACTCTTGTACAAACTATTTTTACAAACGCTTATTCTCCATCTACTTCATGTTAATCGATATAAACATTTGCAGACTCTATCTTATTGCTAATTTCCTTGTAGAAGTAAGGGGAATATATATTTACAAGGGCAATATAGAAATACTGTAGCCTTTAAGCACATACCTATCTCTTAATTGCTGGTTGCTAGGTGCAGCACCATTCTCTTTGCATATCTAAGACAAAAAATCCGATGTGTTACACTCACATGACTTTCTCTACTCTTGTACAAACTATTTTTACAAACGCTTATTCTCCATCTACTTCATGTTAACCGAGATATACATTTGCAGACTCTATCTTATTGCTAATTTTCTTGTAGATGTAAGGGGAATATATAATTACCAGGGTAATATAGAAATACAGTAGCCTTTAAGCATATACATATCGCTTAATAGCTGGTTGCTAGTTGCATCACCATTCCGTTTGCCACAGATTAATACTCTTTGCATATCAAAGACAAAAAAATGAATAACGAATTCCCATTTAAGAAAATAAATATTGAAACATTTAAGAGAATAACAAGCAATATCTCGAAAATGGTTCACTCAACAAAAAAATGTATATAACATGAATTGTGTATTTTAACGCGATGTACATTTTTTGTGCAGTAAAATTTTCTCTATCTCTTATGGTTTACCGGTTATGCAAAAGTCGTTCACAATGAAGAACACTTTTGGAGACATTCCCAGAAAATTCAAGATATACGTTTTATTTGTCATGAAAATATCTTAAACATATGATATTTTAATCAAAATCGTTAGAGCCGTTTTTGAGAAAATTAAAATTTTCGATAAATCTTCCATGTAAAGGGTAGTCTGGAGTGGGGGGATTTTCTTGAAAGCCTTCGCGTCGCATCCCTGGACGATACTGAACCTAAATACCAGTTTGGTGTTTATCCGACTGTTCGTTTCTGAGTTATGCTGTTCACAGACACACACAGACACACAGACAGACACAGACACACAGACAGACACACAGACACACGCACGGACATGTTTCCAAAAATGCTTTTTTTCGGATTTAGGGGGTCTCAAAACATGTATTTCCGGTAAAATCTCGGTATCGAATTTTTGGGTGGAATACAATACTTCCCCTACTTACTATACGTAGTAGAGAAATTAAAAAATCTGATGTGTTACACTCACATGACTTTCTCTACTCTTGTACAAACTATTTTTACAAACGTTTATTCTCCATATGCTTCATGTTACTCGAGAAATCGAGATGTCAATCTTATTGCTAATTTTCTTGTATATGCAAGGGGAACATGGTAGGTTATAAGCGATAGTCAAATCTTTTAAGTGCTGGTTGCTATGTGGCGCATTCTATTCTGTTTGCATATCCAGGACATAAAAAATTGAATAACGAATTTGAGAAAAAGTATAAGTATTGGAAAATTTAAGGAAATAACAAGAAATATCTCGAAAATGGTTCACTCAACTAAACAAATGTATATGACATAAATTGTGTATTTTAACGCGATCTACATTTTTTGTGTAGTAAAATTTTGTCTATCTCTTATGGTTTACCAGTTATGCAAAAATCGTTCACAATAAAGAATACTTTTGGAGACATTCCCTGGAAATTCAAGATATACATTTTATTTGTCATAAAAATATCTTAAACATATGATATTTTAATCAAAATCGTTAGAGCCATTTTTGAGAAAATTAAACTTTTCCAAAAATCTTCCATGTAAAGGGTACTCTGGTGTGGGGGGGTTTTCTTGAAAACCTTCGTGTCCCATCCTTGGAAGATACTGAACCTAAATACCAAGTTTGGTGTTTATCCGACTGTTCGTTTCTGAGTTATGCTGTTCACAGACAGACACACACACACACACTGACAGACACACAGACACACAGACACACAGACACACACACGGACATGTTTCCAAAAATGCCTTTTTTGGATTCAGGGGGTCTCAAAACATATATTTCCGGTGAAATCTCGGTATCGAATTTTTGGGTGGAATACAATACTTCCCCTACTTACTATACGTAGTAGAGAAAGTAAAAAGGAAAAGTCGGATGGATCCAAACTTGGTATTTAAATTCAGTATTGATTTTCTCTAAAATGGCTAACGATTTTGAACATGCTATAGGTATACCTCGTGGCAAATAATATGTATATCTTGAATTTTCTGGGAATATCCTGTATACTCCTCTTCATTCGAAGAGTTTTGCATAATTTTGTGCAACTACTAAACGTTAAGCGATAGACGAAAACACACTACATAAAAAATGTATATCTCTTAAAAAACACAATTTATTTCAAATAAAGCTTTTTATGTTATCAGTCATTTCCAAGATATCCGTTATTAATGGCTGGAATTGTTCAATACTTTGTTATTGTCCAGGAAACAGTATGGAATTTTAATGCCACCATATAGCGTCTAGTTCTTAAACATTTGACTATCGCTGTTCTCTTTGTATCTATAACGAAATGTGTAATGTAGCTATTTCAGGTTTATCTCGATTAGAATGAAGTAGATACAAAAATCAGCTTTCGTAAGAGTAGTTTGCATAGCTACTAATAAACGAAAGAAGGTAATCAGATATTTTTCCTATCTACTTCCATTTAATCGAGATAAAAATTTGTAGAAATAGTTTGATTATACATTACTTAGGTACAAGAGGAATAGAGGAAACCGAATCGATAGAGGCGTGTTTAAAAGCGGGTCGGTATATGCTGGCCTTGAAATTCCTTGTTCTTTCCATGACATCGCGAGAATCAACTGAATAGCGAAAGCAGTTAAAAATAACAAAGTATTAAAAAAACGAAACGAGTATTGACGGATACCTAAGATATTTCTGATGTCACAAAAGTGTTATTTGAAATGAATTGTGTGTTTTAAAGAGATCTACTTTTTGAACAATAAGTCTTTGTCTGTATTTTATGCTTTAGCCGTTAAACAAAGCAATACACAAATTCCTTTTGAACGAAAATGACTTTGCAGGCTATTCCCAGAAAGTTCAAAATGTGCATATTATTTATTAGCTATACATATATCCTGAGCATGTGGTACTGTAATCAAAATCGTTAGTTGTATATAAGAATAAAACTAGCGAAACAGTTCTTATTTTAAGGATAGTTTGGGGTGGGGGATGTTCTTGAACAATTTGTATTTCACATCTTTGTATTGCTGAAATTAAATACCAAGTTTGGTATTTATCCTACTTTTCGTTTTTGAGCTGTGCTGTTTACACACATGTGGATCTTTTTCTGATATTACCTATTTTATTGAGGGTGCTCAAAAATATATATTTTCGGTGAAATATCAGAAATGAATTTTTGGGTGGAATGCAATACTTCCTTTATTCACTAGGAACGTGGTAGAGAAACTAAAAACTGAGCATCCATCCATCCATCCATACATCCTCATATCCATCCATCCATCCATTCCATCCATCCATCCATCCAGTCCATCCATCCATTCAGTCCAATCCCATTCCATCCTATCCATCCATCCAATTCAATCATATTCCATCCCATCCCATCCATACATCCTTATATCCATCCATCCAATTCAATCCCATTTCATCCATTCATACATCCTTATATCCATCCATCCATCCATCCATCCATCCATCCATCCATCCAATTCAATCCCATTTCATACATCCATACATCCAATTCAATCCCATTTCATCCATCCATACATCTTTATATCCATCCATCCATCCATCCATCCATCCATCTACCCACCATTCAGCCATCCATCCATCCATCCATCCAGTCCAATCGCATTCCATCCAACCATCCATCAACCCAACCTCCAGTCCAATCGGATTCCATCCCATCCATACAATTCAACCCCATTCTATCCATCCATACATCCTTATATCCATCAATGCATCCATCCACCCATCCAACCACCCTCCAGCCAGCCAGCCATCCATCAAAAATTAAATTGAGTTTTATTTATGAACGCTCTTTAACTACGATGATCCTTAGCGTACCATTCTATACTGGGCGTGAAAGACCGGTAATTTTGCTCAGGTGTCTCTTTATCAGGCTTGAGGTTCTTTTACGTGCCGTAAATCTACGACACGGGATCACCGGCTTCACTTCCCTTCCGAAGGAAGCCATGCTAAGGATTTTTACCATCGCTCTCCGCCCGGGTTTGAACTCACGACCTCTGGAAAACCATACATCCATTCATCCAGTCCAATCCCATTCCATCCAGTCCAATTCCATTCCATCCCATCCAATCCAATCCCATTCCATCCACCCTTCCATCCATACCTCCTTATATCCATCAATCCATACATCCTTCCACCCATCCTAATTCATCCCATCCATCCAATCCAATCCCATTCCATCCCATCCATCCAAGTCCAGTACAATCCAGTCTCATTCAGGTCGTCCTCCGTGGCCTAGAGCTACCATGCTCTGTTTCCGAGGTCGCGGGTTCAAACAGGGCGGAGGGCGATGGATTTTTTCGGACGTAAAAACTCTTCGCATGGCTTCCTTTGGAAGGGAAGTAAAGCCGGTGTTTCCGTGTCGTAGATTTACGGTACATTAAAGAACCTCAGGCCTGATAGAGAACTTTGAGCAAAATTTGCTATTTTTCACGTCCAATATAGAATGGGACGCTAAGGACCACAGCAGTTAAAGAGCGTCCATAAATAAAACTCCGTTTAATTTAATTTTTTAACACCAGCTATCCAAGTTGCAGTCCAATCCCATCCCTCAACGTTGGTTAGTTTATTGCTTACAGTTACTTGTTACGCTCGGGACAGCTTTGAATAGAATAATACTTTTTTGTTTTCTATATAGTAATTACGGCGGCGCAGAGGCCGAGTGGTTAAACAGCAGGTCTCCCACCAAGGCGGCCCGGGTTCAATCCCACTGAACCGTATGTGGGATTTGTGGTGTACGAAGCGGCGTTTTGGGTTTTCGACTTCCCCCGACAATCAATCCACCAACTGCTCCATCACCACCTTTCCTTTCACCGTCAGTTCATATCATCTCCTTCCACACTCTCATGCCAGGCTTTGGGCTAATCACCTATCAGGTTCTTCTATCCGATCCAAAAGTTTGTCTGCTGTCTGCTCCCCGACAGGTGTCTGGCCCCAGACATTGGCTTGTAAGGTAGTGTAAACTGAGAAAGAAGAAGAAATAGTTTAGTAATTACGATAAAAAAAACCCTACCAAAGTTAATGAAGCACTAAATACCAGAAAAAGGTCTTGTTCAGGAATTAATGACAGAAAACCACGCCGCTGTTTCTGACCAGTCGACACTCATCAAGATTTGGCAAGTTTGTATGTCAGTAACTCATCAGCGCGTTACTTGCATGCCAAGTAGCTTACTTTTATTGTATCAGTGTTCCTTCTCTTTTCTGTACTGCATACTGCAACAAGCAGCAGTTAACAGACCCCAGTGTTACCGCTTACACCTTCTGGACAGTGCATTTTTATTTTCCCTACTAGTGCTTACCTTTAGTGGTTAGATAAGGTATCCTTATTGGTGTCAAATTATTACTTAGTGTGTAGGTCATTGACCGTACATGCATATTTAAGATACAAGCTAAAGGTGTAAAAAAGAAACAAAACGATAGAGATAAATTGCCTCTGAGCAAAAGAAAAATCTGATGTGTTAACTCACATGACTTTCTCTACTCTTGTACAAACTATTTTTACAAACGCTTGTTCTCCATATGCTTCATGTCAATCGAGATATCGAGATGTTAATCTTATTGCTAATTTTCTTGTAGATGCAAGGGGAATTGGTAGGCTTTAAGCGATAGTCAAATATTTTAAGAGCTGGTTGCTATGTGGAGTATTCCATTCTCTTTGCATTACCAGGACATAAAAAAATAAATTACGAATTTCCATTTGAGAAAAAGTATAAGTATTGTAAAATTTAAGGGAATAACAAGCAATATCTCGAAAATGGTTCACTCAACAAAAAAAATATGTATGACATAAATTGTGTATTTTAACGCGATCTACACTTTTTGTGTAGTAAAACCTTGTCTATCTCTTATGGTTTACCAGTTATGTAAAAGTCGTTCACAATGAAGAATACTTTTGGAGACATTCCCAGAAAATTCAAGATATACATTTTATTTGTCATGAAATATCTTAAATATATGGTATTTTAATCGAAATCGTTAGAGCCATTTTTGATGAAATTAAAATTTTCGAAAAATGTTCCACGTAAAGGGTAATCTGAGTTGGGGGGATTTTCTTGAAAACCTTCGTGTCGCATCTCTGGAAGATACTGAACCTAAATACCAAGTTTGGTGTTTATCCGACTGTTCGTTTCTGAGTTATGCTGTTCACAGACACGGACATGTTTCCAAAAATTAATACAGTACTTCCCCTACTTACTATACGTAGTAGAGAAAGTAAAAATTGTTCTGGCCTCGCGCATTTAAGCCAGGAACTTGCCCATGTTTTGCCAGTTCCTCTGGTCAGCCAGTAGATCTCAACATTGTTAATCTAATTTTAGCAGGACTTAAGAATTGTTATTTTTCTTTATTTATAGTCGTTTTGACTACTAGGTCATACCACGACTTATATCCATACATACGAGTACAATAATAATACTCTGTATGCTTTACATTGTTTAAGGGGTCAAGGTAGTCTGAACACATGGAAATTACACCTTAAGTGTATTAAATTACCACTGCTCTTAAAGTTCTCAATGGTTGTTCCTGAAAATTTTATAAATTATTATATAAATCATGACAATTATATCAAGTGGTTGTTTATATTGATAGCTTATGTAGTTGAGCTCGTAAAAAGTATTTCATTCAGCAGAAAAATAACAAAATTTACTCTTAAAACAAGTGAATTCATGTACCACCTTCTCTGATACTACTTGCAATACAGAATCACACTTTTGCATGCTTGTTCTTAGTATAATCAGCTATCTTCTGAACCTCAATTATTTAAATATGTATATCAGTTCACTAGAAATGTTAAAACATGTTATTTGCAAATTCAAAAAAGTAAAAATGTGTAATATTTGCAATGTTGTCGCTTTCTTAGTATCATTAATATACATTATAAAATTATGATAGTGGTTCAGAAAGTTTAACTAAGTGTTGCATACATGTACCGAAAATTTCAGCTCTCTATGTCTCTTAATTTATTAGAAAAACGTACATAAGTATCCCAAAATTTTGTTTTGAGAAAACTGAATTTGAAGTTTGAAGATTAAAATTCTGACACACTTCAGTACATTCCACCTGCACCTAGCAACCAGCTATTAAGAGATATGTCGATGCTTAAAGGCTACTGTATTTCTATATTGCCCTTGTAAATACAAAACAAGGAGAACATAGTAGGCCTTAAGCGATAGTCAAATATTTTTAAAACTGGTCGCTATGTGTGAAATGTAATTCTCTTTACATGTCAAAAGATCGTTTTTGTAAATGTATATCTCAATTAATATGAAATAGTTGGAGAATAAGAGTTTGTAAAAACAGTTTGTACAAGAGTAGAGAAAGTCATGTGAGTGTAACACATTAGATTTTTTCAATTTATTTGTCAGCTGACTAGATTTAGTAAGAGTTTCTGGAAAAGTCCACACACAGCCTGTGAAGTGAACAGTTGCCTGGGACATGTCACTGGGTGTTTCCCCGCGTGTATTGTTATAGACTCCACCTTAGCTTTCAGTGTCTCAACGTATGTCCTTTGTTCTTCCCGCATGTTGTGATTCCCACAAAAGGCAATGCACCATAGCTCATTACGAGGTTATGGCCCTATGCTATAAAAGGCAATGGCTACTAGCAGGAAGTGGCTATGGAAATAAATTTGCATTTTGAGTTATCGTGACCGGCAGGGATGGAAGAATAACTAACATCTGTTCTTCGAATTCTGGCTAAAAAAGTTACCCAAGAGGCAAACCAAAACACGCATCCGAAGCAAACCTTTGAGTCGTTGGGACATTACTCAGAGCGCGGTGCTGTTGTTCCCATTTGAGAAAGTTATATTGTTGTATTTTGCCCCAAGTTAAAAAAAATATTGACTTTGTAATTTGACTGTTTCTTTAAATGTTTAATATTTATGTTTGCCTCGGCTGCGTCAGTATTTGTTAGAGACATGGAAGTCTTGGCAGGGTTTTGGTACGACAAGAATGTAGGCTTACACAGATTTTACGTTTTAATTCACTCCTTTTTATTAAACCTTGACACAAATTAAATAGCACTTCACTGATATAGAGAGCTGTGAGATTCTTTTATTTAATACTTGCACTTTTTAACACGTATAGTATTTTCGTCTCACACGAATACGTAATTAATTTCTCGAGGACACATCTCGCGTCTTAACCGTCTAAACCGTCTTCAACCGTCTAAACTTGTAAATTTCTGTATTTCAGGTCTCTGATTGGCTAATCCTAGTCCAATAGAATACTTTCATTTAACTAAAGCTTTTTCTGGTTGTTTGATTGGCTATTTTATAAACTGTCTCAAAATTTACATTATTGTTGTTCTAATAATCAGAAGTAGTATTATTAAACTCTCAAACTCATTATTGCCTCAAGGTTACCTCATTGTTACCTCAATGTTAGCAACGTTTGACTTATCCTCACAGCTTCTACATTATTAAATTACGTAATACATTCACATAACATTAATGAACATGTTTACAATAATATAAGCATGCGAAATGACTGTTATATACATTTTACAAATTATTACATACGCATATTGCTTCAAGGCGGGCTGTTATTGAATTTACATATTATATAATTTGACTGAAATCATTTAAGTGTTAAAAATATTGCCTCGCATTCTAATGGTGGCTAAAGGCTATGAAATGTTGATGAGTAATGGTTCACGTAGGTGAAAATTGAGCGAAATCCTTCAAAAAGTACATTTTTTGTTTATAGCTCTATTATGAATAATAAAGTTTTATAATCAAAGCTATTTCTCTCGCTTTCATTTTTTTTTCTTTCTTTAACGTTCTTACGAGTTCAAAATGTTCCTTCAATTTCAGTTTCCTTCAAAGTTTGTAGCAAAACGCCCAAAATTATAAGTGATTTACCTTAGTTACTTATCATCGAAGAAATATTAATTATAACATCTAATTAACACACTAAAATTAGTAAAAATAATTGTTCCTCATACGTTTATAATTACTTTCTCTACTACGTATAACAAGTAGGTAAGTATTGCATTCCACCTAAAAATTCGATATCGAGATTTCACCGGAGATACATGTTTTGAGGTGCCCTGAATAAAAAAAAAGCATTTTTAGAAAATTGTCCGTGTGTGTGTGTCTGTGAACAGCGTGAATCAAAAACGAAAATGGGATATCAAACTTGGTGTTTAAGTTCAGTGTATTTCAAAGATGCGACACGAATATTTTCAAGAAAATCCACCCACCTCAGACTCCCTTTACATTGAACATTTTTCTAAAGTTTTGACTTTCTCAAAAATGGTTCTAAGATTTATATTAAAATATCATGTTTAAGTCATGTTCATGGAAAATGAAATGTATATTATGGATTTGTAATGTCCCCAAAAGTCCTCTTCATTCTGAATTAATTTTACATCACTGGTAAACTATAAGAGAGACACAATTTTACTACACAATAAATGTAGATCTCGTTAAAGCACACAATTTATGTCATATACATTTTTTTTTGTGGAGTGAAATATTTCCTAGATATCCCTTCTTATTTGTTTGAATTTTCCAGTTCTTATACTTTTTCTCAAATTCGTTTTTAGCTTTTTTTTATGTCCTGGACAAGCAAAGACAATGAAATGATCCACATAGCAACCAGCTCTTAGAACATTTGACTGTCGCTTAAATACTACCATATTCCCCTTGCACCTACAAGAAGATTAGCATAAGATAGTTTCTGCAAATGTTTATCTCGATTAACATGAAGCAGATGGAGAATAAGCGTTTGTAAAAATAGTTTGTACAAGAGTAGAGAGTGTAACACATAAGATTGTTTTTTCTTAAAAACTAAGACATAAAAAAATGTGTTTGCAAAATGTTTTCTTAAATATTCGTAAGAGTCAAAATTGATATTTATATTCGTATATTTTAACATTTTTCATCATATGAAATATTTTGTTTAACTTTAAAATAATTAAACAGTTAATAATTGAAGAACTAGTATTTTAATTAAAAATTTGTGTACCTGCTAATGCATTACTGTGTTACTTGCGGTATAAGCTTAAAAAGTATGTGTCAATAATGTAGAATTTAGAAGATATTTAGATATTTGCTTCCTGGGTGTAGTTGTATGTTACTTTCTCTACTACATATAGTAAGTAGGGGAAGTATTGTATTCCACCCAAAAATTTGATACCGAGATTTCACCAGAAATATATGTTTTGAGACCCCCTGAATCCTAAAAAAGCATTTTTGGAAACATGTCCGTGTGTGTGTGTGTCTGTAAACAGCATAACTCAAAAACGAAAAGGGATAAATACCAAACAGTATTTAGGTTCAGTGCCTTCCAAAGTAGGGAAACGAAGATTTTTAGGAAAATCCCCCAACACAAAACTACCCTTTATATGGAAGATTTTTCACACCTTTTTTATTTTCTAAAAAGTGTCTCTAATGATGTTGCTTAAAATACCATATACTTAAGTTATTTAAATCACAAATAACGTATATCTTCAATTTTCAGGGAATAGCCCGTAACATCCCCTTTATTCGGAAAGACCTTTGTATAATCTTGTATAACTGGTAAACGTTAAGTGATAGACGAAAACGTACTAAACAAGAAATGTAGATTCTTGAAAGCACACAATTTATTTCAAACAACCTTTTTGTGGCATCAGCTACTTCAAACTGCTCAATACTTAGCCATTCATTCAAGGTCCTGTTGATTTTTAGTTGTCTCACGATATCTTGGAAAGAGTATGGGTATAGTATCCGGTTCTAAAGCACCTGTCTATCGCGGTTCCCTTTGTAGGTATGTATAACGAAATCAGTAATGCAGCTATTTCCGGAAAGGTTTATCTCGATTAAAATTAATTATATGGGAAAATAAACTTCCGTAAGAATAACTTTATAGGTACTCACTTATAAGCGATAAAGGGTAAAGAAGGGCGTGTGAACATAACACATAAGAATTTTTATAAGTTTATGCTAATATATGTTGTTAGAATTTTCGAAAGTTATCTTCAAATCGTAAACAAAATCTATTGTGCAGAGAATTCTAAACTCATACTGATAGTTTAGATCCGTCATAAGTCATTGGCGGACAGCTGATTGAAAAAAATAACCTTAGCCTCACAATAAATATCTTAGGTAAGCTCCTCTTGTACACAGAGCCCCAAAGAGAATTTTCGGCGTATTTTGTATTGTTTTGTGGGGTATTCTGAGGCGTTTCCTTCACCTTACCTATCGCAGAGCGTGGTGGCTTGATAACATAAAAATAAGGGGGAAAAGTGGGGAGATTGCTGCCTTTGCTTTTTCTGGTGTTATCGAAACCAAAACTTGTTTATTGTCTCAAAACCAGTCATGCCGTATACTAGCAAAATTACTCGTGGATGTATCGTAGGTATGTGGGAGGCTGGTCGCACTGTTACAGCAATTGCAAGTGCATAAAATCATTTGTATAGAAAATCACTGGATAAAAATATTCCAGGAAAGTGGGAAAGACTGTTAGTGGGCACTCCCCATAAAACATTCGCAGATGATGATATTCGTTTACTAAATGCAAATTACTCTTTTGTTATAATTAACTGATCATGTTTAGGAACCAGAGATAAATATGCATATGGGTTACCGAATATGGCACACATATTATGGCAATAAAATTGGGTTATATATTTGTCTATAATCCTGTTGTACCATTCAAGCTTTAATTTGCACCCCCTGAAAATCATCTCACACTACACATTTTACATTAAGTTCTCCCCTTAGCTTTTAACCCTATCAAAGGGTATCCTGCACCAGCCGATAAGGTATACGCTACCAATAACGATAAGAGGTCTGTATGACAAACTGAATGCACTTACTGTACTTTTTTCTCTTTTAGCCAATGCGATCGAGAGCGTAAACATATATTTCGTTTCTACCCATTTCTTAACCTTTCTTGTTGTTATTGGTGTAACTATTTAGCAGAAGGAGTGGCGCACCCTTGCACCGTGGCCTAAACCAACTAATGAAATGACCAATAACTTCGATAAATAATGACATAGACGCGAGGTGCAGTGAGTCTTTGGCACTCTTTGTACATTTTGTGATCGGGAGGCCTCAGTGCGTACGTGCGAGAAAGGTCCAGGGATTCTGCGGGCCCTTGTGAAGCGACATCTGTGTCATTCTCTTTCCGCATCGCTTATTTCTATCAAAATCACTACGAAAAAAACTAAAGGGTTGTATTGGCCGGATTCCATAAAATTCTCGGCATTGCATCCTTTAACGTCGGCCGACTATTCTCAAGCATGGACGTTCAGAAATCGAAGCCAGACAAAGCAAGTTTGGTGATGTTTTCCTATGCAGGAATGTTGAGCTGCGTGAGACAATGGCCATGGCTATCATTACACTTTGTGAAACTTTCCTGGCGAGAAGGATTAATGTACTGCCGCATGTACTATGTGAGCCCGCATAAATTACCTGGCTTTGCATGTTTTCTTGCGTTGCACCGGCCAGGAGATCCACTACCTTGTGTTTCCTTAGATGCATAACAAGTACCCAGCTAAAGGCTAACAGCCTTATTTTGACGCAAATAACGTCTAGTGTACGAAAATAGATCAAAAAGAAGCAGAGGCGGATCCACGAGGGAGCTAACTTTGTGTTTTTGTATTTAACTTATGCGTTGTAATCAAATGACTTTCTCTACCCACTCGTCTACAAACTCATCTTGCAAAAGTTTATTCTTTTATCTAAGTATTTCTTGCTAAACGAGATAAACTTCTGTTACACATTTTGATGCAGTAATTTGTATCACAAATTACTTGAATGTAAATAATGATTGTAATATGAATATGCATTTTTATGTGACATTGATTTGAGATGTTTCTTGACTGTAATTATTGTTGGGAAGTGAGTTTATACGACCTTACTGAAACTGTCAATAATAGCGCGCAATAATGCAGAGAGGGGGGTGAGCTGTTTATCATTATTGGAAACGAGGAAGACGCTAATGTTGGCGCGTTTTTCCGTTTAGAACCTTCTGGAATGTTTTCTCCCTAAAGCATATGTATTCATAATTTTCATTGGATATTAAAATAGACGCTAATGTTGGCGCGTTTTATTAGCCAATAGTAACTCAGTTATAATCTTTAGGCGTATCTGGATGCAGGAGTATAAATAGGGTAGGTTAGAGGTAGCTTCATGCTCAGTTAATCGAAAATCTCAATACATTACACGTCGCCTTCAGTTGCTCAGTTCATCAAAATTCTTTGTGCACTACACGTCGTCTTCAGTTCGTCAGTTCGTCAAAATATTTGTATGAGATACGTCGGCTATAGATTCACAAGTTACGAAAATCTAAAGTATTATAAAGTTAATTATACACAAAGTTGAAGTACGCGAATTAAAAGTGATAAGTAAGAAGTTATTATAACAGTTTCAGTTTGGCGAGTGTTAAGATCAATGTGTAAATGTGATAGTTAACGTGTTCGACAATAAATGTGTAAAACAAAATTTCTTCATCAGTGTAATTTTTGGATAAAAGATTCCTTTCCGTTTACACAACCCTGATCAAGAGACATGTTCGACCGAGAGATAATAGCTAGTCGGAGGACAGTAAACAAAATTTAAATCAAATAACAGTCGCATTCTTTCGAACACTAACACTGATGCAAATTGCTAACACAAGATGGAGCTACAAACCGAACAAATGAATGACGTCACAAGATGGCTTCAACACTGATGTAAACAAACATAAGTAATACCGCATCAAATTGGCTACCACAACGTGGGGCTACAATAATGTTAAATAATATAACATTTAAACACTCGCAATTTATACAAGTTACAGTATAAGAGAGGTTAATAAGGAATAACTTTGGCATTTATCACTACTATGAAATCTGATGATATTTGGGGTTGTTAGTTCCATATATAACCGGCAACTTCTCCGCAAATACGCACCTGTTACATATATTGGGAAGGCTAGTTATATTGTACCTGTTACGTTGGCGCCCTGTTTTTATATTCGCAGGTGTTCAAAATTTGCACGCCGGCCATTTAGTCACCAACTTAAGCACTGATTATAATATTAATTATACAGGGTGGACCATTTAAGTTGAGACTGTACAATATCTCCAAAACTAAGCGTGGTAGAAAGAAATGTCCTTAATGAAATTTGTTTGATATTATGGGGGAAAGTAAATGCCATTAGTCGTGTTTTATTTGGAGGGCGTTATGATGGTCATTTTAGGGTCATTTAAGTTTTTTTAAATGGGACCTACCTTTTTATGTTGTTTTCTCACTCCTAATAAAAAACTAAACAACATTTGCATAAAGCACTTTGCAATTGTTCTTACATCAACGTAAATACCAATGAAAATTCTGAATGGCTGTGTACGAAGAGTGCAATGAATGGTTGAACCATCCATGGGTGGTCATTAGAGGGTGAAATTACGTTTCGTAATTCTGGACATTTTTTTATTTTATTTCCTTATTCCCCATTACAAAATAAACAGCTTTTTAAAAACCATTTTCTAATGAGAAAACAGCATACAAAGTGTAGGTTCCCAGTTAAAATATTAAATTGACTCTAAAATGACCATCATAACGTCCTCCAAACAAAACACGACTAATGGCATTTATACTTCCCCCCATAATATCAAGCAACTTCTATTCAAGATATTTCTTTCTACAACGCTTAATTTTGGAGATATTGTACAGTCTCAACTAAAATGGTCCAACCTGTTTATTATTTATATTACTATTTATATCAGGTTATACAGACATTTAATTATTAGTTATTGCTAGTTAGGTTATCAGTCTATTAGGTTATTATTAATTATTAGTTAATTTGCAGTTAATTAGAAATCTGAATTGTTTTTGCAATTTTTTTGCGTAAGGGTTATCTGTTTGTGTGGGGGTTAATTTTTAGAGATGGAGGATCTGTGTAGAACAAAGCCAAGCATTTAAATGTTTGGTTTATGCATGTACGCTGAAATCATATTAAAATGTAACCATAAGTTGTTCTTCATACTAATACAGTACAGTAATTTGCAACGTTTAATAACATACGAGTGTTGTATAGATTAAGTCCATAACACGGTTCAGTGCTTATTATAACACTTACGTACATCCAGGTTAGGATATTCGGTGATTATGGGGGAGAATTACTTCTTTGCGCCGAGGAAAATAATATTACAGAGCAATACACATAGGAATGCCTCATACTGCTAGCAGAAGACCGAAATAGTAAGTATTTTGTAAATAGGTTGTCTGGCCATTAGTCGTGTTTTATTTGGAGGACTTTGGGATGGTCATTTTAGGGTAATTTTTTTTTAAAATGGAAACCTACCTTTTTATGTTATTTTCTCACGCCTCATAAGAAAGTAAACAACACATATAAAATTCTGAATGGCTGTGTACGAAGAGGAATCAATGGTTGGACCATCCGGTCATTTGAGGGTCAAGTTACGTTTCATAATTGGGAACCATCATTTTTTATTTTGTCTCCTTATTCCTCATCACAAAATAAACAGCTATTTATAAACCATTTTCTAACGAGAAAACAACATACAATTGTGGGTTCCCATTTAAAAAAAATTAAATTTACCCTAAAATGACCACCATAACGTCCTCCAAACAAAACACGACTAATGGCATTTACTTTCCCCAATAATATCAAGCAACTTTTATTAAAGGCATTTCTTTCTACAATGCTTAGTTATGGAGATATTGTACAGTCTCAAATAGCCCATCCTGTAAATCTACACATAGTAACGCAAGTTAGAGCTTTGATCATCCTGACATGCGGCATTATTCATGTTTATGTTTTTTAGTTACCTGAGTTAGGCTGCGTCTCTTATCGGCAGGTAAAATATGGCTAAAGCCATAGTCAGATTTTTAAAGAGCGTATCGTTATGTGATGGCTTTGAAATTCCATGTTCTTTGTATGATTACGAGGAGAAAAACAATCCCAAATTTCCATTTCAAAATATAGGAATTTGAAAATTCAAACCAGTAACAAAGAATATCTCCTAAATGACTAACAACAACAAAAACTATTTGACATAAATTGTATGCTTTAACGAAATCTACACATTTTGTGTAGAAGTATAGGTGATTTAATGGAGGGAGACACCTCCCTCGCTGAAACCTACGCATATTTATTGCGACTACCACCCCTAGGAGGAACGGATGAGGTGAAGGAGCCACAGGAGGTTACAGGCCACAGAAACCCGCGGGAGTCCCTAACATTTCCAAGCTCGCAGATTCGTCTAACTTCTAGAAGCAGCGAGAGAGGGTTATTAACGACCCGCCAATCAAGCAGCCCTCTGTTGTCCACGGGAATGCACTTTCCATTGAGCATACATCCGCGCCATCTATCCGGCACCGCATACATCACGAGTTCTAGAAGCACACATGCAAGATGAGAAAAGTTGCACCTATCTTTCTGTTTAAGCCTTAAATGTTATCTTAAGATGGATTAATTTAATGTAGTTTAATTAGGAATCTTTATGAAACAAATTGACAGTTATCTACTATAACCTCCAGCGCTGGGATGAACTGGGCTCAAGGAATAAGGAAAATTTTACAGGAAATAGAAATGGGTAACTTATGGGATGACAGAGAGAGGGGGGTTAGTTAAAGGTTTCTGGAAAGAAATAACAAGAGTGGAAGGCATAGAGAAACAAGAATTATTTCAAAGTCTGGAAGGAAAGAAAAGTTTGGAACTATACAGACAATTAAAGGTGGACATGGATATAGGTAATAGGTTAGTGAGAGAAGGGTGGGCCTGGTCCAAATTAAGTGCACATAGGCTAAGGGGGGGATAGGAAGGGAGCGAATTTGAATAGGTGTCCTCTTTGTGGAGAGGCAGATAATGACTTACATTATATAATTGAACGTGAAGAAACCAAGTTGTGGAGAGATCAGTTTTTACATAAAGAATGGGAGAATGTTAACAAAGAAGTATTAAAAGTTAGGATAATGAAACTACAAAAGGAGGGAGATATAAAAAAGGATAGGAGAATATATGGGGAGAGTAAGGGAAAAATGGCTTAGAAAAATAAAGCAACATGAATCTGTTAAATTTTAAAATAGTAACTCAAAGTAATGTATGAAAAATTGTAAGATTTTGGTATAGCATTATCGAAAATAAATAAATATAAATAACTCCAGGTGCTGCATGAATCATTACCCTATAATACCCTTCAACAATAGCTTTTGTTTTATACCAGAAAAGTATGGTCACTTGCTCTTTGTTGACATGTTAAGTTGTGGATGAACAGGGACCTATTCGATGTAACTCAACACAAGCACTAGTCATGCACCTTGTAGGCTTCAAGGGTGTGCCCGGGGAACGAACCCGCAGGTGGTGTCCAGTGTCAGTGAAAGGGACTATACCGCATTCCATCACTTGTAGCTTGTCATCGTGAGTGGACCACCCTCTCAGCTTGTAGGAAGGGGGGATAATAACAGGAGCAGAGTCATTGTCCCCCAGTGTCTTCTTCTGGATCGATCAGACCATCATGATAACGTTTGAGAATTACGTCACGTGGTACCATGGCAGTACTACGATATAAGCACAAACTGTTTAAAAACCGATATGCTTTGTAATACTCGCCCGAATTTTTCTACATTTTATGTAGAAACTTGTAAAACCCTTTTTCTCTCCACTTGCCAAACATGATAAAACGCCTACAGTAACAGCAGGAGGATAAGCAATAGTTAATCGCAAATAACAGAAGTAAAAGAGTGGTTATTTAAGGTTTATAAATCCAGTGGGCTTAAAAACTGTGAAAATATGAGGGGTGTTTTAAATGTAAGGCCCTTTTGCAATAAAATACGAACTACTGAATGCTACCGATAGTTTTAAGGCTCCCTGAATCTAAATAAACAGCATTTTTACTTTCTCTACTACGTATACTAAGTAGGGGAAGTATTGTATTCCACCCAAAAATTCGATACCGAGATTTCACCGGAAATACATGTTTTGAGATCCCTGAATCCCAAAAAAGCATTTTTGGAAACATGTCCGTGTGTGTGTCTGTGTGTCTGTCTGTGAACAGCATAACTCAGAAACGAACAGTCGGATAAACACAAACTTGGTATTTAGGTTCAGTATCTACCAGAGATGCGACACGAAGGTTTTCAAGAAAATCCCCCCACCCCAGATTACCCTTTATATGGAAGATTTTTCGATAATTTTAATTTTCTCAAAAATGGCTCTAACGATTTTAATTAAAATATCATATTTTTAAGATATTTTTATGACAAATAAAATGTATATCTTGAATTTTCTGGGAATGTCTCCAAAAGTATTCTTCATTGTGAACGACTTTTGCATAACTGGTAAACCATAAGAGATAGACAAAATTTTACTACACAAAAGATGTAGATCGCGTTAAAATACACAATTTATGTCATATACATTTTTGTTGTTGAGTGAACCATTTTTGAGATATTGCTTGTTATTCCCTTAAATTTTTCAATACTTATTTTCTCAAATAGGAATTCGTTATTCATTTTTTTTTGTCTTGGATATGCAAAGAGTATTAATCTGTGGCAAAGGGAATGGTGCTGCACCTAGCAACCAGCTATTAAGAGATATGTATGTGTTTAAAGGCTACTGTATTTCTATATTGCCCTTGTAAATATATATTCCCCTTACATCTACAAGAAACTTAGCAATAAGGTTCTGCAAATGTTTATCTCGATTAACATGAAGTAGATGGAAAATAGGCGTTTGTAAAAATAGTTTGTACAAGAGTAGAGAAAGTCATGTGAGTGTACCACATCAGATTTTTAGAAAATGGTCCTTGTCTCTGTGAATATCATAACTCAAAAATTAAAAGTCTAATGAATACGAAACTGAATATTTAGGTTAAGTACCTTCCAAAGATGAGACAAGAACTTCAAGAAAGTCCCCCACTTCAAATAGCTTTTACATGGAACCTTTTTCGAAATGTTGTATTTTCTATACAGTAGCTTAATGATTTTGATTATAATACAACATATTAAAGAAATTTACAAATATCTTGAATTTTCTGGGAATTTCCTATTACGTCCTCTTCATTTGGAAGAAATTATATACAATTTTGTATAACTGGTAAACATTAGGCAATAGACAAACACGTACTGCACAGAAAATGTGGATATTTTTAAAACATACAATTTGTTTCAAATAAAATTGTTTGTGGCAGCAGCCATTTCCGAGATATCCGTTATTAAGTGGTTCGAATTGTTCAATACTTAGTCATTACTTCAAGTCCTGTCGATTTTCAATTGTTTCTCGCGATGTCAAGGAAAGAGTATGGACTTTTAAGGCCAGCGTACAGCGTCCGGTTCCAAAACATGACTATCGCCATTCCCTTTGCATCTATACGAAATGTACAATATATATTTTTAATTAAAATTAAGTGAATAGTAAAACAAGCTTTCGTAAGAATAATTTGTATACCCACTAATATTAGACAGAAGGTAGACATGTGAATGTAACACATCAGATTTTTTTTTTTTACCTTACACTACTTTTATATGAGTTATCAATATTTTTTGAACATTTGCCTTAACGTAGCATGTGTTTTTAACCTTGACACAGACTTCCGCCGCCAATTCATCTAAGAAACGTTAAGTTAAATACAGGGTTATTCAAAAAGAATGAACAGATTTTAAATATTTATTTTTAATGAACGACAATTGATAGCGATACATACAACACGTCATTGGATAGAGGAAGGTTCAAATTGTTAAGCCCCACGTATTAGTTACATTCATTGCCTATAGTGGCGCTGTGTTTACGAGAAAATGGCAACGTCACAGGAAAAGTCGTTTTGTGTGCTGCAGTATGCAAAGAGTGAATCTATTGTTTCATTGCAGCGAGCATTTCGTTGCAAGTTCAACAACGAGCCGCTTCGTCAGAAAAAATTTTCAACACTTTCTAAATGTTTATATAGAGTATTGTGGGGTGGGGTATTCTCTTGAAAATATTCGTGTTGCATGCGTCTTTGAAAGGTACTGAACTTAAATACTAAGTTTGGTGCTTATCCGACGTTCGTTTTTTAGTTATGCTGTTCACAGACACACAAATGGACCTTTTTCTATTTTTTTTGGTGCAGAGGGCCTCAAAACATATGTTTCTAGTGAAATGTTGACGTCGAAGTTTTGGGTACTATATTACTTCCCCTACTTACTCTATGTAGTAGAGAATGTAATTAGCCAAAATATTTAGTAGTTATTTTATTGAATAACTGACCCTACTTTAAAAACATCCCTCGTATAAACGTTCCACAACGGGGAATATTTCTGAAATGATTCCTCTGTCTAATTCTTGTTAATCAAGATAAACTTTCATTACACATTTATACATTTCGTTATTATTATTAGAAGGATACAGTAGGCTAAAGCGATGGTCAGATGTTTAGAAGAAATCGCCATGTGATGACTTTGAAATTCCATGCTCTTTACATGGCCACGAGAATAAACGAATAGCGAATTTGCACTTGAGAAAAGTATAAGTATTTGAAAATTCAAACCAATGAACCAGTAACTAAGAATATCTCGGAAATGGTTAGCACCACAAAAAGTTTATTTTACGTTAAGTATGTCCTTAACAAGGTCTACATTTTTACTTTCTCTACTACGTATAGTAAGTATGGGAAGTATTGTATTCCACCTATAAATTCGATACCGAGATTTCACCGGAAATACATGTTTTGAAGCCCCCTGAATCCAAAAAAGCATTTTTGGAAACATGTCCGTGTCTGTGTGTCTGTCTGTGAACAGCATAACTCAGAAACGAACAGTCGGATAAACACTAAACTTGGTATTTAGGTTCAGTATCTTCCAGAGATGTGACATGAAGGTTTTCAAGAAAATCCCCCCACCCCAGATCACCCTTTACATGGAACATTTTTCGAAAATTTAATTTTCTCAAAAATGGCTGTAACGATTTTCATTAAAATATCATATGTTTAAGATACTTTCATGACAAATAAAATGTATATCTTGAATTTTCTGGGAATGTCTCCAAAAGTATTCTTCATTGTGAACAACTTTTGCATAACTGGTAAACCATAAGCAATAGACAGAATTTTACTACACAAAAACGCGTTAAAATACGCAATTTATTTCATATACATTTTTTTTGTTGAGTGAACCATTTTCGAGATATTGCTTATTATTCCCTTGAATTTTTCAATACTTATTTTCTCAAATGGGAATTCGTTATTCATTTTTTGTCTTGGATGTGCAAAGAGTATTAATCTGTGGCAAAGAGAATGGTGCTGCACCTAGCAACCAGCTATTAAGAGATATGTCTATGCTTAAAGGTTACTGTATTTCTATATTGCCCTTGCAAATACAAAACAAGGGGAACATAGTACGCCGTAAGCGATAGTCAAATATTTTTAGAACTGGTCGCTATGTGTAAAATGTAATTCCTTTGTATGTCAAAAGATTGTTTCTGCAAATGTTTATCTCGATTAATATGAAATAGAGGAGAATAAGATTTTGTAAAAATAGTTTGTACAAGAGTAGAGAAAGTCATGTGAGAGTAACACATAAGATTTTTTGTGTAGTAATCTTTTATGTATCTGTTACGGTGCACCAGTTATGCGAAAGTCATTCAAAATGAAGAGGTCTGTATAAGCCATTTCCAGAAAGTTCAAAATTTACTTTTTATTTGTCATGTGAACATTTTAAATGTGTGTTATTTTAATCAAAATCGTTAAAGCCATTTTTGAGAACACAAAGAATTTAGAGTAATTTTCTATGTAAACATTCGTTTGGGGTGGAGGGATTTTCTTGAAAATCTTCGTGTCGCATCGTTAGAAGATATTGAACTTTAAATAACATGGAATTTTATTTTTTTATTTTCGCTATTTACAAACACACACACGGACATTTTTCCAAATATATATGTTAAATTAAGGGCCATAAAACATTTTTCCCAGTGAAATCTCGACTCGTATTTGTGGTTGCAATGCAATAATTCCTCTACCTACTATTTACGTGGTAGAGAAAGTAACAATCAATAGGACATGTAACAGTCAGACGCATTTCTCTAAGTTTTACATGGAGTGTACAAACTAAACGTAAAACTATTTTTCTTTCCACTTGTTTAAACCACGATAAACACCTGAAATTCGCAGCACGATGGGACAGTTGGACCACTAATAACAAAAGTAAAAGAGTGGATACCTGCGCTTCAACTGCATTGGACTTACAAACTAAAATTATATACATACAACAGCTAGCGCTAGTGCAATTAAGCAAGAATGAAGATTTCTCGTCTCTTTGTGGAAACTCAGACATTCTTGGTCACCACACTATTTAAAACTAATTAAAACTGATAGTTTCATTTATCACAAAATACAAAATAACGACACCTTTTCGTTATTCTTTTATCTCTCTGTCACATACACATACACGCACACGCACGTACGTACGTAGGAGAAAGAAGCTCAAAATGAATAATTCAGTTGAAACCTGGATATATTTTTCGTGTTCAGTGCTATCTGTCTGGGTTGCGTGGTGGAGAAAGTAATGTAGATTTTAGAAAACAAGCAATGAACTTAAAATGAAGGCTGGTAAACTTACGTAACCATCGATCAATATATTTTCAGCTGAAGCATGTTTCAGATCAACATGCAAAAGCTAATTTTAATTTGTCCACAATGAAAAAGGCACCGATCGAGGTGGCGCCGCGGTAACGTTTACGACTCGCATTCGGGAAGCCCCGGAGCCGACCAACCTGACCGAAGTTTTATTGCGGTCTTCCTCGGTCGCTAGGCGGATGCTATCTTAGATAATTTAATCCGCAAATTTTTCTATACTCCCTTCCATCACTATATTTAATTTCCTTCTTCACCACCATACGATGCAGAGAACTGGTTACCCATCCTGGTGTAGTGGTTACCATGCTAGCCTCTAGTTCCCGAGGTCGCGGGTCAAACTCGGCGGATGCGATGGATTCTTTTCGGGCGTAAAAATCCTTAGCATGGCTTCCTTCGCCGGTGGTCCCGCGTCGTAGATTTACGGCACGTAAAAGGACCCCAAGCCTGATAAAGAGGCCTCTAAATAAAATTACTGGTCTTTCACTCCAAATATAGAATGGGACGCTAAGGACCATAGCAGTTGAAGAGCTTCATCAATAAAACTGTCAATTTAATTTTACCCATCCTGGATATGCTATGATCAAGTTCTATAAAGAGGAAGGTAATCTGTTAAAGAAGAAGGAAATGAAAATTTATGCAATCTCTATAAGAAGATGTTGCTGGGTTAGGACGTTTAGCGGTTGGGGTCGAACCTGTGAAAGAGTTTAATGACCGACAAGACGTCTAATTGCTTTTAGATGAAGACAATCGCTGTACGTAGCCATTACCAAAATTATACGTTATGCCGTGCCCCGCCTGGAATTGCAGATATTTGCATAGTAAACAACCACCAATCCATCTCACTTAATTTAACAGAGACCCATTAACTCGCCTTTACAGCAAACAAACTATTGTGGCTCATTTGATTAAAATATTCCAACCTGTCTAGTTGCAAAATTGGGCCTCTTTTTTGCGCGTGTCGCGACAATTAGGGAGAAGACAGGTTTATTTTATACAGGCAGTTGAAATAACGCTGGTTCTGCATCACTCTTAGCCGTGTCAATGCAATATGAACTGAATATTACGTGTATTATGTCGACTATGCGGCTTTGAGCTGAGCTTCTCGAGTGAATGGCGGTATCATTCAGCGCCAGCCGAGATTTTGGTAAGAGAGATAAACATAGCGGCTCTAATGCCAACGTAAACCACAGAAGCGCTATCGTGAGATAACGAGGTTATTCTGGAAGTTTTCTAACCCCGCCTCCCGCGAACACTCTCGAAGCTCCTGCGACTATATATCGGCGAGCGTTCTCACGACAGTCATTAAGTTGTTTTTGATGCGACATAAACGTGCCGGTTACTCAGTGTGTTCTATGAGTGAGATTGTGTACAGTGACTGCTGTTCAGTGTGCGATAGAAGAGAAGTCCTGTGTTCGACACTCAGTGAGTGAGGCGGAAGGAAAAGAGGCTGCTGCCCACGTGTTTTAATACACCGCTATGTCGCAAAGAAAAATGAATTATTATTATTACTATTATATGTTTCGTACATTTCTGTGTTTTTACTTTCTATACTACTTACCTTATAGGTAGAGGAAGTATTGCACTCCACACAAAAGCTGAAAGTCGAGATTTATCAGAAATAATCTTTGAGACATCTTGAAACACCCAAAAAAGCATTTTTAGAAAAAACTCAAAAACGAAAACCTGGATAAATACAAAATCTAATATTTAAGTTCAGTAACTTCCAAAGATGCAGCAGGAAGATTTTCAGAAAAACCCCCACCCCAAACTAGCCATTACATAGAAACATTTTCGATATTTTTGATTTCGTAAAAAATGACACTAACGGTTTTGATTAATATACCATACCATATATGTGAGATATTTATTTACTAGATAAATAAATTTTGTATCTCGGATTTTCTGGTAATAGCCTCTGAAGTCTTCATTCGGAAAGAGTTTTGTATAATTCTGAGCAATGGATAAACCTTGAGACAGAGTACACAAAAACTGTAGATTCTTTGAAACAAACAATTTATTCCAAATAACCCTTTATTGTAGCATCTATAATTTCCTTACTATTGGTTTGAAGTTTTCAATACTTCGGTCATTTTTTTTACTATCTCTACCACGCACATAGTAGGTAGAGAACTGTATAGCATTCCACTAAACAAATTTATATCGAGATTTCACCGAAAATACGTGTTTTGAGGCACCTGATTCAAAAAAAAATAACATGATATTTAAGTTAAGTATTTTCCAATGATGGAACACGAAGGCTTTTAAGAAAATTCTCCCATACCAAACTACCCTTTCTGTGGAAGACTTTTTCGAAGTTTTTGATTTTCTAAAACATGGCTCAATCAATTTTGGTTAAAATACTATATATTAAAGATATTTAAATGACAAGTAAAACGTATATTTTGAATCTTTTGAGAATAGGCTGTGAACTCCTTTTCATTGCTTTATATTGTCCTATATAACTGGTAAACGTTAAGCGGTATATGAAAGTGTACCAACTAAAAAATGTAGATCTCTTTAAAACACACAACTTATTTCAAACATCTTCTTTGTGGCTTAAACCATTTCTGAGATATCCGTTATTAATTGTTCAACACTTAGCCTTTTTTTTTAGTCCTGTCGATTTTCAGCTGTTTCCCGCAATGTCATGGAAAAATTGTGGAATTTTAAGGCCCGCATAGATATAGCATCTAGCTCTAAAACATTTGACCATCGCTATTCCCTTTGTAGTAACAAACTATGTAATGTAGCTATTTTCGGAAAGGTTTATCTCGATTAAAATGAAGTAGATAGGAAAATAAGCTTTCATAAGAGTAATTTATGTACCCACTAGTAAGGGTAGAGGTAGAGAAAGCCGTTTGAATGTAACACATTAGGTTTTTTTAAACTGCTGTCACAATTCAGTTGTTTCTCGCGATGTCCAGAAATATCGATTTGGTTTCCTTTATCCCCCTTGTACCTTCAACAAGTGTATAATGAAATGATTTCTGTAAGTGTCTATATGAAATAACATGAAGTAGACAGAAAAATATGATTTCGTAAGAGTAGTTTGTAGCAGATATATAAAAATAAATAATGTATAGAATTTTGTGTAAAGAATTAACTGGACTACCAAGAGCACCACCAGGTGAGGTTGCATTAGTAGAACTAGGAAGCACGAGGAGGAAAGGTATAATAGTAGAAAGAATTTTAAAATGTTGGTTTAGATGTATGAACATTGAGGAAAGTGAAATCTTAAAGATATTCCTGACTGAGCAAACGGTTCTAAGAAACAAAAGCAGCTGGTGGAAAGAAACCGAAAAAGTATTGGAGTCAATTGGAATGGGGGATGTATGGGGGTTGGAGGAAAGAAATACAAACTGTTTTTGGAAAATAGTAAGAAACAGAGTGGGAGATATAGAACGATAAGAGATATGGGGAAGTCTTGAAGATAAAAAATCATTAAGCTGTTATACATTGATAAAGAAGGGGTGAGGAAGGGAGAGGTACGTTGATTGCTGTAATAGACAAGAAAGCGAAGGTTTAGCATGGATGAGAACGGGATCCATGTATACCTACGCCGCTGTATCTCCGGCCCTGACATTTCATGAGGGTAAAGAAAGAGGCAGGTATATATTAGAATGGCCACCTTTAGCAATACTAGCGCTGTGCATTTCCATGCTAAAGGAAGCTATTCTGATTCGCTTCAACAGATGAATGGGGACTGTAATTTGATTTCTTTTAAGTCTGTAATAAATATAGTCTACTGTTGTTGCTTTGCTGCTTTGCTGAACATAAACCACAACACGAAAGAAAAGAATAAAAGATCCGGCAAGGTTTGCAGTGCTGAGTCGACTCGCACAGCAAAGGGTGGAAGTTGTCTGCTAGGACCAATTACAGGCTCCCTCTCCGGTGCGTACACTGCAGTTTGGGCTGTGTTGCCGATTTTCTTGTAAGTGAAGCACGTGTCGTCAGTAGCGGTTTGCTTTAGTCCGGGTGAAGTTTGTTTTCTGTGCGCATGCGATTTACTGCGTTACCCTTGTTTAAGTTTCCTGTTAATGCTATCTCCATACTTTAAATACTCAAGCAACTATTTCATCATTTGCATTTTTACGAAGAGATGGCACAGGTATACACACGTGTTCAGAGTAGGGGTAAGAATTGGCAACACTACTTCTCTCGGTCGTGCTAAATGTCAGAGCCGGAGATAAAACGGCGGTACTATAAGCGGGATGAGAGGCAGCGGAAGAGGGACATGCGAATTGTGTGGAGGAAGAGAAAGTACAGAACACTATATGACAGAATGTAGGGAAATAAGGAGCTGGAGAAGAAATGGGAAAATATGGATAGAAAAATAGTAGCTATAAAGATGTTGACAGGGAAAGAAGAAAAGAAAATCAAAGGCATGGGAGAATTTTTGAGGAAGGTAAAGGAAAAATGGTCTAGAAAAGTAAGAGAGGCACGGGCTGCTCAGTCAGCGATAAGGCCTTTGTGCCAAGCAATCTGGGTGGCTCAATAAGGAAACAAGCACTAGGCAAATTGCACATAAAATATAGGAGTAAAGTGATATATTAATGTACATTGTATATACTGTTAACCAAATTTTAAAACAAATTGTACAATAAATTTAAATTCAAAATTCATAAAAAAAACCTGATGTGTTACACTCACATGACTTTCTCTACTATTGTACTAACTATTTTTACAAATGTTTATTCTCCATATGCTTCATGTTAATCGAGATATCGAGATGTCAATCTTATTGCTAATTTTCTTGTAGATGCAAGGGGATTATGGTAGCTTGTAAGCGATAGTCAAATCTTTTAAGCGCTGGTTGCTATGTGGCGCATTCCAATATCTTTGCATTTCCAGGACATACAAAAATGAATAACGAATTTGAGAAAAAGTATAAGTATTGGAATATTTAAGGGAATAACAAGCAATATTTCGAAAATGGTTCACTCCACAAATAAATGTATACGACATAAATTGTGTATTTTAACGCGATCTACATTTTTTGTGTAGTAAAATTTTGTCTATCTCTTATGGTTTACCAGTTAAGCAAAAGTCGTTCACAATGAAGAATATTTTTGGAGACATTCCTAGAAAATTCGAGATATACATTTCATTTCTCATGAAAATATCTTAAAACATATAATATTTTAATCAAAATCGTTAGAGCCATTTTTGAGAAAATTAAAATTTTCGAAAAATGTTCCATGTAAAGGGTAGTCTGGGGTGGGGGGATGTTTTTGAAAACCTTCATGTCGCATCTCTGGAAGATACTAAACCTAAATAGCAAGTTTGGTGTTTATCCGACTGCTCGTTTCTGAGTTATGCTGTTCACAGACAGACACATAGACACACAGACACACACACACGGTCATGTTTCCAAAAATGCTTTTTTTGGATTCAGGGGTCTCAAAACATGTATTTCCGGTGAAATCTCGGTATTGAATTTTTGGGTGGAATACAATACTTCCCCTACTTACTATAGGTAGTAGAGAAAGTAATAAATGGTAGTGGGTAGAGAAAGTCATTTGAATGTAACACGTATTAATTTTTTTATATCACGAAGTGAATGTAAATCGAAACTTCAAGAATCAGAAAGTATTGGTTGTTGAGATTTAGCTCCAATGATCTTCACACTCCTGAAAGTTTTATCACTTCCTTCCATCCATTCAAAGTAGAGAGTAGACAGAACCAGGGGACAGAAGAACATTTGAATGAGTCTACAAAAGTGACACGGGTTCACAGACGGAGATGTGGGACATATTAAGTTATTAAGGTGTGTGACCTACACACCAAGGCGATGTTTCGCAGCATCTCATTCTTGAAAATGGAGCATGACTTGTGATTGTTTCGGACGTGGGAGGTTACAGCAGCTTAGTTCGTACCCACGAACCGTGGTAAATAAATTAGTGCTGGGGCAACCTCCGTACGACTGACTGTAGCAGGCATGTTGAAGGTTTGTGGTCAACTGATACAGGCATAAATAAGGAATATATCACTTGCTATTACCATGGTAACTAGGGTATTCAAACTTCTCAATTTGGTTACCGTCTAACCACTCTGACTATTTTCGTGGTTCTCTTTCTACCACGAATTTCATATCCTATCATTTCCTTGCATCTATTTCAGGCTTTTAGGACCAGGTGATGGTGTTTGTTTTGTTGCAGCAGGGCGGTAAAATTGAACTCTGGAAAGATTTCACCCTGGCGCTTGGCGGGACTTCTCTGACCCCTTCCTTTCCTGTGAGCTGTCTCGTCTACACCCTGTCGTCCTGCGTGGTGTAGTGGTTACAATGCTAGCCTATAGTTCCTGAGGTCGCGGGTTCAAGCCCGGCGGAGGGCGTAAAAATCCTTAGCATGGCTTCCTTCGGAAGGGAAGTAAACCGGTGGTCCCGTGTCGTAGATTTACGGCACGTAAAAGAACCTCAACCCTGACAAAGAGGCCTCTGAGCAAAATTACCAGTCTTTCACATCCAATATAGAATGGGACGCTAAGGACCACAGCAGTTAAAGAGCGTCCATAAATAAAACTCCATTTAATTTAATTTTTCGTCTACACCCGGGACCTCCAGGTTGCGGATAGTTAAGACAGAGCTAGCCGGCGGATTGGTGTCATGTTGGAATAGTTAGGGACCCCGTCCTTGCTAGCGCACATCGTCGTCCGGATCTGGTCACTCCTTTTTTTTATAATGGCTTTTTTTACTACGCGGAAGAGAAGGTATTGCATTCCACCCAAAAATTCGATACCGCAATTTCACCGGAAATACATGTTTCGAGGCCCCCTGAATCCAAATTAAGCATTTTTAGAAAAAAAATGTCCGTGTGTGTGTGTGTGTGAACAGCATAACTCAAAAACAAAAGTCAGATAAACGCCAAACTATATCGCGAAGATTTTCAAGGAAATCTCCCCAAACCTCAAACTACTATTTAGATGAAGCATTTTTCAAAATGTTTTCTTTTCTAAAAATGGGCACTAATGATTTTGATTAAAATAACATATATTAAAGATACTTACATAAGAAATAGAATGTATATCTTGCATTTTCAAAATAATAGCCTGTGAAGTCCTCTTCATTCGGAAGGAATTTTGTATAATCTTGTACAACTAGTAAACGTTAAGCGATAGATGATAACATACTACAAAAAATGTAGATCTCTTTAAGACAACAATTTATTCCAAATGAACTTTTTTGTGGCATCAGCCATTTCCGGGATACCGTTATTAATGGTTCGAATTATATGAATGGTTCTTAGCCATTCTTTTGAAGTCCTGTTGATTTTCAGTTGTTTCTCGCGATTACAGGGGAAGAGTATGGGATATTAAGGCCAGCATATAGCGTCCAGTTCTAAAACATTTGACTATAGTTATTGCCTTCGTATGTAACCAAATGTGTAATCTAGCTATTTCTGCAAAGGTTTATCTCGATTAAAATGAAGTAGCTAGCAAAAAAATCTGATGTGTTACACTCACATGACTTTCTCTACTCTTGTACAAACTATTTTTACAAACGCTTATTCTCCATCTACTTCATGTTAATCGAGATAAACATTTGCGGACTCAATCTTATTGCTAATTTTCTTGTAGATGTAAGGGGATAATATATTTAAAGGGCAATTTGGAAATACAGTAGCCTTTAAGCACATACATATCTCTTAATAGCTGGTTCCTAGGTGCAGCACCACTCCCTTTGCCACAGATTAATACTCTTTGCATATCAAAGACAAAAAAATGAATAACGAATTCCCATTTAAGAAAATAAGTATTGAAAAATATAAGAGAATAACAAGCAATATCTCAAAAATGGTTCACTCAACACAAAAAATGTATATGACATGAATTGTGTATTTTAACGCGATCTATATTTTTTGTGTAGTAAAATTTTCTCTATCTCTTATGGTTTACCGGTTATGCAAATGTCGTTCACAATGAAGAACACTTTAGGAGACATTCCCAGAGAATTCAAGATATATGTTTTATTTGTCATGAGAATATATTAAACCTGTGATATTTTAATCAAAATCGTTAGAGCCATTTTTGAGAAAATTAAAATTTTCGAAAAATCTTCCATGTAAAGGGTATTCTGGGGTGGAGTGATTTTGTTGAAAACCTTCGTGTCGCATCCCTGGAAGATACTGAACCTAAATACCAAGTTTGGTGTTTATCCGACTGTTCGTTTCTGAGTTATGCTGTTCACAGACACACACACACAGACAGACACAGACACACAAACACGGACATGTTTCCAAAAATGCTTTTTTTGGATTCAGGGGGTCTCAAAACATGTATTTCCGGTGAAATCTCGGTATCGAATTTTTGGGTGGAATACAATACTTCCCCTAATTACTATACGTAGTAGAAAAAGTAATAATACAGTTCACCTTCGTATAATTTATGTTAGCTTCATAGAAGAATTTCTACTTCCAGCAGGCACAGCATTAAATCGTTCCCAAATATCCCTTAATAAATGAAAAGGTAATGATGGTTTCGAAAGCACCAGCCTGCATTGTACTATGCGTGGTTGCTTTGACATCTCTCATTAATTCAGTGTTAACATCAAAAACATTTGCAACAAGTTTGCTAATGCAGATGTTGGACAGAATAGAACTTGACTTCTATTGGCCTTTCACCTGCCAAGTGCCACTTTGTATCCGTCCAGACGATGCCTGAAATGTATCCATTAGTTTATCAGATGCAAAAACCTCGGAGCAGGAAAAATAACTCGCTTGTCATTGCTAGGTATTGTGATGTAATTAATTTGTCATTCCGAGTTTGCACGTGTGCACGCTTTCAGCACTTAATTTGCTGTAAGAAACTTTGTGGCCTACTTTCTTTGTGTTGTAACCCTTTGTACAGCAATACCCACGTAAACAGAGCAAGAGATTTTTCGGACTAGTTCAAAAGTTGTAATTTTTTTTCTCATCAACCTGTGGAATCTATTTTATATCTGTACGTTGAATTTCGTGTATTTAATATATATAACTCGGCATTTGCCTATTTTCCCATTTTGATCCTTTGTCTAGAATCATAGGTTTTGTACACCTAATGTGTTTCATACTTACTGGAGTAAAATATACTAATTCTATTTTTTTGCTAAGGGGAACTTTTATTAAGGTTTTTGGTTATTGTAATTTTCTTATTTTTGTTATTGCCGGTTATTTATTAATATTTTTATTAATGTGATGTTAACATTAGTATTGCAATTAATACAGAGTGATTTATGAAGAACTGATACATTTCATTCTTTAATCATTCTGTTATAAATTCACTCATTGCCCCAATTTTAGCACCAAATTAAGCAGAATATTCTGGAGTTTTATTGTCGGCAACTGTTTTTTCAGATTTTGTTCTAGTCAACGTGAAAATGGAGTACACATTAAATGAACGACTCCTCCTTGTAAAGCAAACCTGGATTACGAATTCAATTACAGCTACTCAAAGGGCATACCAGAGAGAATTTGGTATTTGTAAACCTCCCCAGAGAAACACAGTACAAGGACTGGTAAACAAATTGGAAACAACTGGATCTCTGGTGAGTGAAAAAGACAAAACTCGTTCATCTAGGCTTCCCACGGTTATTGTTGACGTAAGAGCACGACTTGATCATTCACCCAAAAAAAATCACTAAGACGTTTGTCGCAGGAGACGCTGTACAGCTACTCAATGTGTCAGAGAGCTGTGAAAAGTGCAGGTATAAAGCCGTATAGGATTACGGTTGTCCATCAGTTACAGGAACCAGATAAGGATAGACGACTGAATTATTGTCGTTTGTTTCAGGCGTTCATTGTGGAAAATCCTGCCATATTGTGCATCATATGGTTCACAGATGAAGCATGGTTCCATTTATTCGGCTATATGAACTCAAATAACTCAGGCCATGGGCCAGCGAAAATCCACATGTTATTCATGAAGCACCTATGCACCACGTTAAAATCGAAGTTTGGTGCGCAATATCCGCACAGAGAATAGTGGGACCAATTTTTTTTAAAGCAATGTAAACACTGCAGAGTACAGACGGATTTTCATGGAGTTTGCTGAGCAACTAGACGATGTAGAGCTGAGTCAAGGATATTTTCAGCAGGCCGGAGCTACATGCCATACATCAAATGAATCCATGCCACTAATTGCAAGTTTCTTTGATGAGCGGATAATTTCCAAGAACCTGTGGCCACCGAGATCTCTGGATTTGACATCGCCGGACTTCTTTCTATGGGGTTACTTAAAAGACAGGGTTTATGCCACACGTCCCCAGACATTGGACGATCTGAAGCACAACATTACACATGAGATTCAAGTTATTGACAACAGAGTCCTCCAACAAGTGGCCAGTAACATGGAACAACGTGTTGAGTTGTGCTTATGCAGGACGGAGGACATTTCAACATTTGCTATAGAGGTAAATAATATCCCAAAATTCCTGTGCATTTCAGTTGTCGCTAGCATAACTCGTTTTGAAACAATTAAAGAATTAAATGTGTCAGTTCTTCATAAATCAGCCTGTATTTGGTGCACAGAGCCAAAGAGCTGTTGTTGACAGCATACCTGAGGAAGTTTATAATGCCGCCATTCCTTTCCTGACGTCTGCAGTTGCAATGTTTCGTGTAATAATGAAATAGTGGCTACTTAGCACAATAAAGCCTACGGTAAATGGTCAACCACAAAAAACATTGGTTTACGACTGGGAAATCCATCATTTTTGTATTAACTCATCCCTTTGTTCATTAATACGATAAATTTATTGTTTTTTACTTCCCACGAGGGCGAAAACACAGTACTGTCCTAAAAGACCAACTTGATTCATTGCAAACGTAACAATAGCCTGCTTAACGATAATATATAACAGGCTCAATAATAATTACGTGTAAAACGTATTCAACAGAGAAATTACTTAAAACTGATCATAGGGTTTGCCATAAAAATATAGTAACTAAAGAGTGCAAATTTGAAGAAATAATCTTTACATTTTTATACTGGATTAAGAGAATAGTGGAATTTAGAAAATTTAATATATAATAAATTGGATATGGCTATTTAATATTTATATACTGTTCTATCATGTCAAAATGTGTTTTGAAGTGGTAAATGAATAAATGATTCTGCCTAATTCAATGCTTACCATTACTGAAAATGCCAATGCTGGTGCCTATTTTGAACTTGTAGTGCCTATTTGTCTGCCTATTTTAAGTTTTTAGCGCTTATTACGCCGAACCCTTCTTACTGAACCGTTAAGTACAAAATTCCTAAGATATTTATCTAATATTTTATAACACGAGACAAATTATTGTGATAAGTAACGAAGAAGGTATTTTGTTGTATTGAAGGAGTTGTATTATATTTCAACTGTTGGGGAGCCGAAGTTGAAGTAGGTGCATCCGCACGTATGGTAAAAAGTTTCCGGTAGCCTTCGCTCCAAGTTTAAAAGTGTTAACTTTGTAATTTGACTGTTTCTTTAAATATTATATATTTATGTTTGCCTCGGCTGCGTCAGTATTATTGTTAGAGACACGGATGTCTTAGCAGGGCTGTGGTGCGACTGAAGAATGTAGGCTTACACAGATTATAGTTTTACTTCACTCCTTTTATTAATGCTTGACACTATTTAAATAACACTTCAATGATATAGAGAGAGAGCTGTGAGATTTTGTTTATTAATTACTTGCACTTTTTAACACGTAAACTATTTTTCGTCTCACACTGAATACGTATTAAATTTCTCGAGGACGCATCTCGCATTCGGTTACAAACACTGTCTGCAAGCAACACGTCCAGTTATGAGCGCTGTTTACAAGCAACTGATTTGAATTCCACCGCCTAAATTATTAAATTTCTGTATTTCAATTTCTGATCCTAATCCTAATCCAATAGAATACCTTCATTTTACTAAAGCTTTTTCTGATTTTGGATTGGCTATTTATTAAACTGTCTCAAAAATTACATTATTGCTTCCAAGAATCATAAGTAGTATTGTTAAACTTTCAAATTCATTATTGCCACAAGGTTACTTCATTGTTAGCAACTTTTAACCTATTATTCTTACAGCTCCTACATTATTAAATTACGTAATACATTCACATAACATTATTGAACGTGTAAATAATATAAACATATACAATGACTGTAATATACACTATTTATATATTGTTACATACACATATTGCTTTAAGGCGGGCTGTTATTGAATTTATATATTATATAATTTGACTGAAATCATTTAAGTGTTAAAAATACTGCCTCAGTAAAAACACGGTAACAAGCTTTATTTACTACGTATAACGCGTTATAAATCACTCACAACTATCCCGAAAATGACTCGCATTTATTGTTTGTCGACTTTTTTTTATAATAGCCCCTGTTGCTAAGGAGCCACATTAATGCAATATCTATTCCGGAATATACCAGAATGCAGATGGTGAACTTTCTGGAAGAGTAGCCAGTCAGAGCCTCTTCCAATGCTCAGCCTACTGTAGCATACGGGTTTGCTTTCTTGAATCTCTCGCGCTCAAAGCCTTCATCGAGACTTGGGCGACTGTATCACACGGGTTTGGTCAGAACATTTGTAAATTCTGACGAGACAATGGTATGATATATGTGCTACCGTTATGCTCACAGCCGAACCAGTTTCCTTGCTGCTGTTATAAACGTTTACTATACAGTGTACAGCAGTGGCGGCTGCTGGCTTTTTCGTAAAGGCGAATTAACTAATTAAAAAAAATATAAAAAACAGTCAACGTAGACCGAATGATTAACACCAAAGCTCCTTGTGCCAAATTAAAAAGTTCATTAATAAATAAAATGTTATAGATTTAAGTATATATGCAAAATATCGAGCGTGTGGTAATATGGTGACTCGCATTCGGAAACTCCCGGGTTCGATCCCCGGCCACTGCCCATTCTGACCCATGAGTTTTTCGGGGTTTCTCCAGGTCGGTAGGCGAATGCTGATTTTGTTTCTTCTCTACCATGATTTCGTTTCCATAATTTCCCTTTCATGTGCTTTTCCTCTCATCTTTCTGGTGTGCCTCTAGGTTTCGTGGTGTATGGTGGTGCCGGAGACATGGAAAGAGTATTCCCTGTGGACACCAGAGGGCTGCTTGATTGGTGGGCCGTTCGTCGCCCTCTCCCTGCGGGTCTGTGGGCTTGGAAATCTTACAGACATCCGCGCGTCTCTGTGCTCTGTCTGCCTACGACCTGTGGCCTCCTATAGTTCCTTCACCTCATCCCTTATTCCTGGGCGGTGGTAGCTACAATAGACTTCTGGGGTCGTAATACGCGAGGTGGCCCCCTCATCGTTGTCTAACCTACACCTATGTTTGTACAATCATGTCCATCACTAATACTTTTATATTTTTTCGGTGAAGTAAAGTTTACTGAATGACTGTATTATTAACAATTGGTCAGTTGCATAATAGGCAGAATTTACTTCCGAATACGCCGATGAAACGCAAGTTCCATACGTGAACTAGACCATCACTACACTGTGAGGTCATTTTGAAATCGTTTCATTTTCACAATTTAATGTTGTCTTATTTACTCTTGACAAACATGTAACTCTGTCCTTTTGACTATCATTAAACACTACTCATACATCTTTTACGACACATTATAAACGCATTTATAAGCACGTACTTCGATATCTCGTTACATAATAGTTACACCTACAATGAATAACCGTTTTTTGTCGTCCTCCGTGGTGTAGTGGTTACCATGCTAGCCGAGGTCGCGGGTTAACCCCGCGAAGGGCGATGGATTTTTTCAGGCGTAAGAATCCTTAGCATGACTTCCTTCGGAAGGTATTTACGGCACGTAAAAGAACCTCAAGCTTGATAAAGAGGCCTCAAAGCAAAATTACCGGTCTTTCACACCCAATATAGAATGGGACGCTAAGAACTGCAGCAGTTAAAGGGCGTCCATAAATAAAACTCAATTTAATTTAACAGTATTCAAACCATTGATACGGTAATTTGTATCACAAATTACTTAAAGGTAAATAATGATTGTAATATAAATATGTATTTTTATGTGACATTGATTTCCGATGTTTATTAATTGTAATTATTATTGGGAAATAAGTTTATACGGCTTTACTGAAACTGTCAATAATAACGCAATAATGCAGCGATGGGGTGAGCTGTTTATCATTACTGGGAACAAGGAAGTTACGTAATGTTTCGCGCGTTTTCGGTAGAACATTCTAGAATATTTCCTAAAGCAATATGTATTCGTGGTTTTCATTGGATATTAAAATAGACGCTAATGTTGGCGCGTTTTATTAGCCAATAGCAGTTCATTTATAATCTTTAGGTATGTCGAGGAGTGGGAGTATATAAAGTCGAGTCCGTGGTAGATCGCCCCCAGTTCAACAAAATTCTCAATACCTTACACGTCGGTCGCCCAGTTCATCTAAATTTCTAGCACGTTACACGTTGTTTTCAGTCAGTCAGTTCGTCATAAGTTACGCGCAGCAGAATTACGAGAATCTAAAATATTATACAGTTAAATATACACAAAGTTGAAGTACGTGAGTTAAAAGTGAGAAGTTATTACAAACAGTTTCAGTTTGGCGAGTATCCAGATCAATATGTAAAAGTGTTCGTGAACGTGTTCGGCAATAAAAATTATATAAACAAATTTTCTTCATCAGTATAATTTCTGGATAAAAGATTCCTTTCCGCTTCACAACCTGCAAAAGAGATACATGTTCGACCCAAATAGCTAGCTGGAGGACATTTAAAATGAATTATTTCAAAACTGATGCAAATTGCTACGCCAGATGGAGCTACAAACCAGACAAATGAATGACGTCACAAGATGGCTTCAACACTGATGTAAACAACATTACGTAAAGCAATTTCCCTAGCAAATTGGCTTCCACAACGTGGGGCTAACAAATAAATACAAAAACATACTACGTAAGAAACATTTACCGTTACACCATCCACTGCTACCTTAACGGCTGCGACAGACCGTTCCGCATTTCTACGTGAAATTATTCAACAATAGACAAATTTGTTTTACCAAAAGAAGGCGGTGGTTGTAACTCAAACGTGCTGCCATTACAGTTTTAGTATTGTATACAACTTAGCAGAAATCCTTAACTAGACTTCGAAATGCCAAGTTTGAATTTTATATATTTACGACTATTAAATCTAATTCTATTTAAATAAAAGTAAAACTTATAACAAAAAATACACAATGAATAATAAATATTATAAGGGATGCAACACATTAAGCGCACCAATGGTAAAGTCTCCACCGGTGTGCAGGCATTGTCATGGATGGTGGTTCATTGTCAACAAATGCAAAGTCGTTGGCTGCTGAAAGGACCGTGTTACTAGGAACGGAATTTTAGCTTCCTGACTGCTAAACCAGTTGCTTTCGAATCGATGTCACTTAACATCCTGAAAATGTATATTCTTGCGCAAAATAGTATCAATCAGGGTGGACCATTTAAGTTGAGACTGTACAATATCTCCAAAACTAAGCGTTGTAGAAACAAATGTCTTGAACAATAGTTGCTTAATGTTATGGGGGAAAGTAAACGTTTTGTTTGGAGGACGTTGTGATGGTCATTTAAGGTCAATTTAATTTTTTACTTTCTCTACTACGTATAGCAAGTAGGGGAAGTATTGCATTCCACCCAAAAATTCGATACCGAGATTTCACCGGAAATACATGTTTTGAGACTCACTGAATCCAAAAAAAGCATTTTTGGAAACATGTCCGTGTGTGTGTCTGTGTGTCTGTGTGTCTGTCTGTGTGTCTGTGAACAGCATAACTCAAAAACGAAGAGTCGGATAAACACCAAACTTGGTATTTAGGTTCAGTATCTTTCAGAGATGCGACACGAAGGTTTTCAAGAAAATCCCCCCACTCCAGACTACCCTTTACATGGAAGATTTTTCGAAAATTTTAATTTTCTCAAAAATGGCTCTAACGATTTTGATTAAAATATCATATGTTTAAGATATTGTCATGACAAATAAAATGTATATCTCGAATTTTCTGGGAATGTCTCCAAAAGTATTCCTCGTTATGAACGACTTTTTCATAACTGGTAAACCATAAGAGATAGACAAAATGTTACTACACAAAAAATGTAGATCGCGTTAAAATACACAATTTATATCATATACATTTGTTTTGTTGAGTGAACCGTTTTCGAGATATTGCTTGTTATTCCCTTAAATTTTCCAATACTTATACTTTTTCTCAAATTCGTTATTCATTTTTTTTATGTCCTGGACATGCAAAGAGAATGGAATGCGCCACATAGCAACCAGCGTTAAAATATTTGACTATCGCTTAAAAGCTACCATATTTCCCTTGCATCTACAAGAAAATTACCAATAAGATTGACATCTCGATATCTCGATTAACATGAAGCATATGGAGAATAGGCGTTTGTAAAAATAGTGTGTACAAGAGTAGAGAAAGTCATGTGAGTGTAACACATCAGATTTTTTAAATGAGAATCCACAATTAGGATCACAACGCCCTACAAACAAAACACGACTAATGGCATTTACTTTCCCCCACAATATCAAGCAACTTTTATTGAAGACATTTCTTTCTACAACGCTTAGTTTTGGAGATATTGTACAGTCTCAAATGGCCCATCCTGTATAACTAAGTGTTGTTAAATAATACCTACACACGTTTTAGTTTTCTATAGGGTGGTGTAAATAGCACACCTTGCTGTTTAATTCTATAATTTCAATTGTTATACACACCAAAACATTTAAAAGTAGTTTTTCCTACCTTGAAACTATTTAAGAAACATTCAAATGTACATCTATTGTAAATATAATACATATTAGATTTGGAGTAAGTGAAGTTTTTTACATGTATGATATACGCTAGGGCATCCTAAAAGCTCTTAAAACTATCGTTAACTAATATTTACCACGCCAGATGCCTCCGCGGTAACGTGTGATGCTCGCATTCGAGAGGTCCCGGGCCCGATTCCCGTCGACCGCCCGCTCTGACCTTGGTTTTTCATGGTTTTCCGTGGTCGGTAGGCTGGTATGGTTTCATATCTACCACGATTTCCTTTCCATCATTTCCCTTTCATTTCGTTTCCTTCTCACCTTTCTGGTGTGCTTCTAGTTTTGAGGAGTATGAGAGGGCTGATTTTTTGACGGATCGTTCATCGCCCTCTCTAGGCAGGAATGGGATATGCCTTCGAGCCCGGAACTGTTAGGGACCTCCGCGCGTCTCTGTGGCCTTCTGTCTGCGGCCTGTAGCCTTCATTCGTTTCTCCTATGGGGTGGTAGCTCAATAATCCAAGTAGGTCGCAGTGTGGTATCCCCCCCGTTGTATAACCTATACGGTAACAAAATGGATACAACTGAAATACGAACTGTGATAAAGTATTTCGTTTTGAAGGGTTTAATCCCAACAGGAATACAAAAGAAGTTAGATTCGACATTAAAAAAAAAAAGTGGGCTGCTGAACCGAAGCGTGGTCGTGCACTCGTTTCCATTTATGCTGCAGCTTCAGGCCGCATTCTACTGCCCTTCACAGCTAGAGTATGCCACATACCTACATATAGCAAGGAGGTGTGTGCATCTGTTTACCATTTCGCACATGCAATGGCGTTCTGTTTTACATGCACAGTTCTATTATAAGCATATGAATATACAGAGAGAGTCAAAAACCTACGAACCGGCTGCGCGATGTTTTTCCTGTCCGCGTCCTCGGCGCTCGTTGCCGTCTGCCGCTATCCAAGAAATCCGCGGTTGAAACCATACAACAATTTTAAAACTACTTTTAAAGGCTTTACTTACCAACTTTATGAAAGGAGATGCTGATACTGGCCACCGTCGTTGTCTATACATTTTTGGCACCTCTTTAGGAAACTATCCATCACTCGCCATAGTTCACGTTGAGAAATGCTGGCAAGCGGTTAGCTGTCGGAGGACCGAGGGGGCCACAAATCTCTACTGATAATTATGTTCTCAAACACACTTTCAGTTGTTCTCATCGAAATATTGGCGGTATGAGCTGTTGCAGTCTTGTTAAAAAATGCACAATCACGGTCCCTGTCTGTTGATTCTCTAAAAAAAAAAGAGAAGGAAAATTGTATCCACATATGTACGGGCGTCAACTGTTGACTCGAAAAAAATTGACCCTACAACTCTTTCTCCGCTCATGGAGCACTATACTCCAATTATTTCCTGATGAAGGGGTACTTCATGAACAATATTAGGTTTGCCAGAGCTCCAATAGCGATTATTTTGTGCACGCACATATCCATGAAGCTGGAACCAAAATATTAAATATAGGTCTATTTCGCTATTGTGTACACTACTGACACTCCACTCACGAAATGTGTGCCTAATTACGGGACCACCTGGTTGAAGAGCATGTGCCACATTTATTTTATATGGTTTTAACTTCAGCAATTTGGTAACTCTTCGCGCAGAGCCATAAGGAATGCCTGGCTGTTGTGAAAGACGCCTAAGTGATTTTTGGGGGGAATTCTCCAAACGATGCGGTGGTATACTTCTGTTATATTTATATTTAATTTGTTTAGCCCCACGTTTGGGAGCCAATTTGCGACGGTATTATTAATCTTATTTGTGTATTTGTGTTTACTTCACGTGGTGAAGCCATTTTGTGACGTGAGTCTTTGTTAGGTTTGTTAGCTCCATCTGGTGTTAGCAATTTGCGGCAGTATTAGTGTTTGTTTGAAAGAATGCTAATGTTATTTTATTTAATTTTGGTTCACTGTCCTCCGGCTAGCTATGATCTTTTTGGTCGAGCACTTCTCTTTATACAGGTTTTGTAAACGGAAATGAGTCATTTATCCAAAGATAACACTGATGAAAGAATTTGTTTTACACTTTTTATTGTCGAACACATTCACTATCACATTTACACTTTGATCTTGACACTTGCCAAACTGAAACTGTTATAATAACTTCATTACTGGTCATTCTTAATTCGCATACTTCAACTTTTTGTATAATTAACTTTACAACACTTTAGATTTTTCATAACTCTGCTAAGCGTAACTTGCGAATCGATAGCCGACGTGTACTGTACAAATATTTCTGCTGGACTGAAGGCGACGTGTAACGTACAAATGTTTTCGACGAACTGACGACGACGTGTAACATACAAATACTTTCGATGAACTGACGTGAAGACGACGTGTAGTGTACAAAGATTTTCGATGAACTGACGGGATCTATCTCTAACCTAGCCCTTTTTATACTCCTACACCCCGATATGCCTAAAGATTATAACCGAGCTGCTATTGGCTAATAAAACGCGCCAACATTAGCGTCTATTTTTATATCCAATGAAAATTATGAATACATATGCTCTAGGGAAAATGTTCCACCAAATTCTAAAGAAAAACGCGCCAATATTACGTAACTTCCTCGTCTCTAATAATGATAAACAGCTCACCCCCACGCTGCATTATTGCACGCTATTATTGTCAGTTTCAGTAAGGCCGTATAAACTTACTTCTCAACAATAATTACAATCAACAAACATCTCAAATCAATGTCACATAAAAATGCATATTCATACTATAATCATTCTTTACATTTAAATAATTTGTGATACAAATTACTGCATCAACGATGACCGATGTCGTCTAATGTTTCTTCGGTAAGAACCGTACGCCGTCATTTACATTTCTTAGCCTGAACACTTCCTGTGGCTGAACTTTATTGTAAAGTTCATGGATTGTTGTACGGCCTGGAACTTTCACACCTGCAAATCTTTCTGAAAATCGTACTTTCACTTGGAGAGCTGACTGAGTTAACACATAGAATCATAAATAAATACACGCTGTGCAGTAGAAAACATATACTGAGCCATAATATGCTTTGTGGTAAGTACAGAACAAAATAATAAATAACTCGTAATAACTGAACTAGATCACATCACCGTCAAGTCAATGCTGCACTCCACACTGCAGAGCAAAACCACATCAACAGCGTGACCTTGTTTAGAGCAGCAGTGCGTTATATTTTTAATAGCAACATATGCTTAAAGCTGAAATACATTACTTTTTACTCTCAAAGAGGACACATTTACTACACATTATTTTAACAATCTGTCCATGCGGATGCTGCATGGCATTGCCCTAGCAATGTCTTCAAATGAGAAATTGGCTTCCCACATACCCATTCTTCCCCGACGCACCTCCGAAATATTTGCATACATCGCGTGAGCTACAGTTAACACACATCACTACTTGGTCGAGCAGCAAAGGCAGAAGGCTCCATACACAACCTCACCCTGCTATGTACGTGCCCGCTGAGAAGGTTGGAAAACAACCTCCCGGTGCTACGGTGACGGCATAAATGGATACGAATGTACCTTCATTCAAGATGATGAGCACTCAGGGCGCCTCAAAACCGGTACGACTGACGAGATTGAGACAATAATTAACAATGCGACATTCAGTGAATGCCGATTGCAGGTACGCGAGTTGGATGACATTGCAAAGACCTCGATACGCCGTATCCGCCACTTTTTAAACGAAGTTTAGAATATGAGAAACTTTTCCTCTTAATGGGTGTCATGCTTGTTAACAATGGAACCAAAAACGCATCCAAATGAACATTTCTCAAGAATGTTTAGACTTGTTTAATTACAGTTCCAGTGAGTTTCTCATGCATTTCATAACAATAGATGAAACATGAATTTATCACTGCACGTCAGAGACAAAGAAGCAGTCCAAACAGTGGGTGGCAACAGGTGAAAGTGTACCAAAGGAAGAAAATAGAAGATTCTCATGGTGTGATACTCGCTGCGTCCTCTAGAAGGGCGGAACCTTCACCGGGGTGTATTACGTCTTTACTAGTGGGCCAACTTTATGTGTAGTTTGTGCGGTAATGCCTTCCGATTGACACGCTCAAATGCCTTCTACAAAAGCATAATGAAACCTTCTTCGCTTAATTAACGCTTCCCTGGTTCTTAACGTATCTAAAATAAAGTGGCCTCTATGATACTGTGTCCTTTGAAATTCATTAGAAATTTTGAAAGTTTGCTAAATTTTCATTCACAGCACTTTATTCTGTTGTGTAAATACTCTGTAATATATTTTCTCCATGATTGACAACTTGGGTAACCACCCTTCATATGTCCAGATTTCCAACTGCTTCCCTTCCCTTTATAAATGGGGTCAATAGTACCCTTGCCCCAGCAGGTAGGTTGATTCACATCTCGGAACAGTCTATTATATGTCTGGAGCATACTCATTTACAGCTGCTGCGACTTTAAAAACTTCTGGCGGTAACCCGTCCAATCCTGGAGCTTTGGGGGTCTGTGTTATCTCCTTTGTTGAAATCTCATCGCCCAGCATTGGCATATCCACCCCTTCCCAAGAATACGTACTTCTCTCACTATCCCAATTTATTCCCCTTTCCCAAATAGTGCCTTAAAGTGCATTGCCAATTTCTGGGAGAAATTTCGCTGAATTAGAAAGTTTAATAATACTACTAGTCATTCTTGGAGCAACAATAATGCAATTTTTGAGACAGTTTATAAAATAGCCAATCAACAACCAGAAAAAAAGCTTAAGTTAAATAAAAGTATACTATTGGAGTAAGATTAGCCAGTCAGAAACTAAAATAGGACAAATTGTACAAATTCAGAGTCAGTTGCATGTAGACAGTGTTCCTAACCGGACGCGAAACACGTCCTCGAGAAGTTTAATACGTATTCAGTGTGAGACGAACATAATTTACGTGTTTAAAAAGAGTGCAAGATTAATAAATAATCTCACAGCTCTCTATATCAGTGAAGTGTTATTTTAATCGTTTAAAAAATTAATAAATGGAGTGAAGTACAAATTATAATGTGTGTAAGCCTACATTCTTAGCCGCACTACTCCCTGCAAAGAAATCCATGTCTCTAACAATAATACTGACGCAGCCGAGGCAAACATAAATATATAATATTTAAAGAAACAGTCAAATTACAAAGTTAATAGTTCTAAACATGGGGCGAAGGCTACCGGAAACTTTTTACCATACGTGCGGTTACAACTACTTTAAGTTCGGCTACTCCTAAAGTTAACCTTCTTCAAATTGGCGCCCAAAGCGTGGTGCAAACAACGTAAAGACAATAAACCTTCTTCAAAGTGTGTTTTGAAGTGGTAAATGAATAAGTGATTGTGCCTACTTCAATGCTTATAATTACTGATAGTACCTATTTGCCTGCCTGCTGTAAGCTTTTCAGCGCCTATTGCGCTGAGTCCTAGTAACAAGTAGCTTGCGTTTGTGATTTGCATAGATGGATTACAAACTCAAATGGAGAAATAGATCCATAATCATCCAGTTATTGCTAACGTTTAGTTCAGGAATTAATTATGCAGTCAACACTTGAATCCGTGTGACCACAAGCGCTAACGAGTCGTCCAGTGTTGAGTTTTCCCTTGGGACTCTGCATGCCTAGTCGCTAACGTGGACTAATTAACTACAGCAGTAACATAACGAGGAATGCAAAACGGTTATTGCACGCTATATTTGGGCGATAACCATCTTACACCGTGTAGAATGCCCGTCGTCCATAATGTGTTCCAGGTTGCCTGATTTCGTGCAGTGCCAACTTTGGTATACAAAAGCCTGAGTTGATTAAGATACACATAGATATACAAGGTATTGTTTAGAAGCTCCTCAAAAAGCTCCATTAAATATTCGGGTAGAGAATGAATACATGATTAAGTTTGTGATGTCTGCTACTAAAGCTTTGAATCATTATCTGCAAACAAATCGGAGGATAATATATCTAAATACTTAATAATTCGAGTTTCGTTAAAAATTGCCACTAGAGGTAGATACCTGAAAACTTTCGGAGATAGCATATTAATACATTTGTTAACAAATAAAATAAATAAAGGTTCAGTCCCAAATAACCAATTTTTACTTTCTCCACTACGTATAGTAAACAGGGGAAGTATTGAATACCACCCAAAAATTCAATATCGATATTTAACCGGAAATACATGTTTTGAGACCCTCTGAATCCAAATAAAGCAGTTTTAGAAAAAGGTCCACATGTGTGTTTGTGGACAGCATAACTCAAAAACGAAAACTCGGATAAATACCAAACTTGGTATTCATGTTCAGTATCTTTCAGAGATGCAACACAAAGGTTGCATCTCAGACTACCCTTAACATGGAACATTTATCGAATATTTTGATTTTCTCAGAAATGGCTCAAACGAGTTTGATTAAAATATCATATTTTTAAGATATTTTCATGACAAATAAAATGTATATCTTGAATTTTCTGGGAACATCCCAAACGTTCTCTTCTTTCTGAATGGCCTTTTGCATAACTGGTAAAATGTAAGAGATAGACACAATGTTTCTAACAAAAAAATGTAGAGCTCGTTAAAATAAACAATTTATGTCCTATACATTTTTTGTGGAGTGAACCATTTCCAAGATATTCCTTGTTATTTGTTTTAATCTTCCATTACTTATACTTTTTCTCACATGGAATTCGTTATTCGTTTTTTTTATGTCCTGGACATGCAAAGAGAATTGAATGTTCTACATAGCAACCAGCTCTTAAAAGATTTGACTATCGCTTAAAGCCTACCACATTCCACTTGTACCTATAAGAAAATTAGCAATACGATTAATATGAAGTAGACGGGGAATAAATGTTTGTAAAAATAGTTTGTACAAGAGTAAAGAAAGTCATATGAGTGTAATGCATAAGATTTTTAGGAAAAGGTGTCGGTGCATCTGAACAGCATTACCCAAAAATGAACAATTGGATAAATACCAAACTTGGTATTTAGGTTCAGTATCTTTAAAAGATGCGACACGAAGATTTTCAAGAAAATTCCCCACTCCTAACTAACCTTTACATAGAACATTTTAGAAAATTTTAATTTTCTCAAAAATGGCTCCAACGATTTTGATTAAAATGTTATAGGTTTAGATTATTTTTATGGAAAATTAAATCTATAGTTTGAATTTTCTGGGAATGTTTCCAAAAGTCCTCTTCATTCTGAATGACTGGTAAACCGTAAGAGATAGACAAAAGTTTACTACACAAAAATTAGTTCTCGTTAAAACACACAATTTATGTCATACATTTTTTTTCGTCGAGTAAACAATTTCCGAGATATTCCTTGTCATTTGTTTGAATTTTCCAATACTTATACTTTTTCTCAAATGGGAATTCGTTATTCGTTTTTTTATGTCTGAACATGCAAAGAGAATGGAATACTCCACATAGCAACCAGCTCTTAAAAGATTTGACTATCAGACATCAAATTTTTTCACCACAGCCCCCTTAAGTGAGTAGATGGCACAATATATTTTATATGAACAACCTAAAAATTGGCAACTGAACATTCCATTTCTCAATTGGTACAACGTAATTGCATAATCAGTGTTGGAAATTTATACCGGAGAGAGAATATTGGCACAGTTACCATCCCATCCCTGAGGGCACGTGAAGCACGGAAGGCATACGAAATCTCTGTATAGTCACACGTGAAACAAAGGGAAAGACCATTTGGCTTTTTTGCATTAACATAAACCCCTACAGTACTGAATAACGATATTTGCCGAACCACTGTGCCTCGGAGAAGGCTGGACAAGTGGCTGGCTACCTGCAACACCAAGACCGGTTGCTGGTCGCCCATGCAAATGACCCGACGTGGGTGCCCGCCACTTCGGTACTCGCTCGCTTTCACTGCAGACTGACCGCATTGTTCTGCCTTTATTGTTTATACCGTGCTGACAATCTCTGAGATAGTGTGCGTGGAACCCGATATATCTCATTATCTAATACGCAGCTAAACGGTATCTTAGTATAAAAATACTGTGATGTTGCATTCACATGAGTTTCTCCACTCATTCTTCTACAAACTATTCCAAAATCTTATTCTTTTGTCATATTTATGGTTAATCTTGTTACACCTACACATTTCTTGTAACTATAAAAAGGTTATTCCAGCTCGTTGCATGTATGCCAAAACCTTCTGGTAACCATCATGTAAGGAATTTCTGCTCTCTCTACTCTTGAACAAACTAGTTTTACAAACACTTATTCTCCATCTACTTCATGTCAATCGAGATAAACGTTTGCAGACTCTATCTTATTGCTGATTTTCTTGTAGGTGCAAGGGGAATATGGTAGGTTTTAAGCGATATTCAAATATTTTAAGAGCTGGTTGCTATGTGGGGCATTCCATTCTCTTTGCATGTTCAGAACATAAAAAATCAAATAATAAATTCGCATTTGAACAAAAGCATAAGTATTGGAAAATTCAAACAAATAACAAGGAATATCCCGGAAATGATTTATTCGGGAGGGGGACGTATATGACATAAATTGTGTGTTTTAACGAGATCTACATTTTTTTTGTGTAGTAAAATTTTGTCACTGTTACCAGTTATTCTGAATGAAGAGGACCTTTGGGCACATTCCCAGAAGATATAAATTCAAGATATGCATTTTGCTTATCATAAAAATATCAATAAACATATCTTAAACATAGAATTAATTGTTCTTTCACACAAGCCGTGTGTTGGACAGGGTTGGAAAGGTAGAATCAGATGACTGAAAAATTCAATGCCATAGCCGGGATTTGAACCACGGATCTCTCGGTCTCCGTCCGGTTGCTCTAACCACTGAGCTACCATGGCAACATGCCGACACGACATTAAATTCTCCAGCTGATTCGCATTTTTCCCGGTAAACCACAAGGAGATCTCAAATAGATCTTTCTCAAATAGATCTCCTTGTGGTTAACCGGGAAAAATGCGAATCAGCTGGAGAATTTAATGTCGTGTCGGCATGTTGCCATGGTAGCTCAGTGGTTAGAGCAACCGGACGGAGACCGGGAGATCCGTGGTTCAAATCCCGGCTATGGCATTGAATTTTTCAGTCATCTGATTCTACCTTTCCATATCTTAAACATATTTTAATCGAAATCGTTAAAGCCATTTTAGAGAAAATAAAATTTTTTCGAAAAATCTTCCATGTAAAGGGTAATCTGGGGTGGGGGCTTTTTCTTGAAAATCTTCGTATCGCATTCTTAGAAGATACTAAATTCAAACACCAAGTTTGGTATTCATCCGACTTTTCGTTCTAGAGTTATGCTGTTCATAGACAGACAGACACACGGACATGTTTCCAAAAATGTTTTATTTGGATTCAGGATACCTCAAAACATGTATTTTCAGTGAAATTTCCGTATCGAGTTTTTGGGTGGGATTCTTTTTGGAACAAATCATGTACTTTTCAAATTTGATGAAATCACTCTCTAGCATTCTTTACTACTTTTATTTGACGATGTCTATTACTATCCTACAGTGTTTTTCCTTCCCACTGTGGCCACCGCACGGAGGCTTGCTCGCCGGGCGCGGCAGCTCCGACTCCCGCCAAAACGGTTATAATATCGCCACAACGGCCTAATGTTCCCATATGTACGGTTACTATTACAACCGTAATAATAATAATAATAATAATAATAATAATAATAATAATAATAAACGCATAGTTACCTTATCATATGAGATGGAAACAACCTCTATTTTGCAGATTTTGAAAAATCATATTTTCTGGAAGGGTTAAAAAAATTGGAGACATGTTGGATAATGTGAATTGAATTGAAAGGAGACTATGTTGAGAAATAAAATTCACTTTTTGGAAAAAATATTGTTATTTTCTTTAAAAAGTCACTGACTTATCAATCTGCCCTCGAGTGTTTAACGACAATAAGCATCAATCAGTCAAACCACGACAACAGTATGTGTTGTTATATGAATTGGTAATACCCTTGATGTCAAACTTGAGAATTATTATGTTTTTCTACAACCTGATTATGATGCAAACAGTACGTGGTTATATCGGCCTGATGTACAGGGACATATGTTATATTTCTCATGAAACTTTTGCACAGCTTAGTATGTCCACAGCTAAGGAATTAACTAGGTGGGTTGCACGTGGAACCGGAACATCGAGAAAAGGAATGCGGCACTGTTACGCAAGCCGGTCATTGATGACCGACTGGGACACTGGACCACTTGGCACCTTCTCAAACCATTCATTTGTTTTTGCCGCACGCTACCTCTTTCTCTTTCCATATCGCTTGGAAATTCCAGAGGATGCGAAATAGACATGCCTGCAAGATTTATCAGCATACTGACGTTATTGTCAGTCATCAAAAAAATCTGATGTGTTACACTCACATGACTTTCTCTACTCTTGTACAAACTATTTTTACAAACGCCTATTCTCCTTCTACTTCATGTTAATCGAGATAAACATTTGCAGACTCTATCTTATTGCTAAGTTTCTTGTAGATGTAAGGGGAATATATATTTACAAGGGCAATATAGAAATACAGTAGCCTTTAAGCACATACATATCTCTTAATAGCTGGTTGCTAGGTGCAACACCATTCCCTTTGCCACAGATTAATACCCTTTGCATATCCAAGACAAAAAAATGAATAACGAATTCCCATTTGAGAAAATAAGTATTGAAAAATTTAAGGGAATAACAGGCAATATCTCGAAAATGGTTCACTCAACAACAAAAATGTATATGAAATAAATTGTGTATTTTAACGCGATCTACATTTTTTGTGTAGTAAAATTTTGGTTATTTGTTATGGTTTACCAGTTAAGCCAAAGTCGTTCACAATGAATACTTTTGGAGACATTCCCAGAAAATTTAAGATATACATATTATTTGTCATGAAAATATCCTAAACATATGATATTTTAATCAAAATCGTTAGAGCCATTTTTGAGAAAATTAAAATTTTCGAAAAATCTTCCATGTAAAGGGTAATCTGGGGTGGGGGATTTTCTTGAAAACCTTCGTGTCGCATCTCTGGAAGATACTGAACCTAAATACCAAGTTTGGTGTTTATCCGACTGTTCGTTTCTGAGTTATGGCTGTTCACAGACAGACAGACAGACACACACACACACACGGACATGTTTCCAAAAATGTTTTTTTTGGATTCAGGGGATCTCAAAACATGTATTTCCGGTGAAATCTCTGTATCGAATTTTTGGGTGGATTACAATACTTCCCCTACTTACTATACGTAGTAGAGAAAGTAAAAATCTTACAATTTTTCATACATTACTTTAAGTTGCTATTTTATTCTTTAGCTCACCATGTATTTTAACACCGTGGTTATTTATGCATGGTGGACCATAACAGATTCACATTGCTTTATTTTTCTAGGCCATTTTTATCTTACTCTCCTCATACACTCTCCCATCGTTTTTATATCCCCCTCCTTTTGTATTTTCATTATCCTAACTTTTAATACTTCTTTATTAACATTCTCCAATTCTTTAGCTAAAAACTGATCTCTCCACAACTTAGTTGTTTCACATAAGTCATTATCTGCCTCTCCACAAAGAGGACATCTATCCAAATTCACTCCCTTCCTATCTTCCCTCAGCCTATGTGCACTTAATCTAGACCAGGCCCACCCTTCTCTCACTAACCTATTACCTACATTCACGTACTTCTCCCTTCTCCAGTCCACGTTTAATTGTCTATATAGTTCCAAACTTTTCTTTCCTTCCTTTGAAATAATTCTTATTTCTCTATGTCTTCCACTCTGTTCCTCACTTCTTTCAAGAAACCTTTAACTAACACCTCTCTCTCTCTCGTTCCATAAGTTACCCCTTCCTATTTCCTGTAGAATTCTCCTTATTCCTTGAGCCCAGTTCATCCCAGCACGGGATTTTTCTTGGGTTATTAAACATTGCCCCAAGAAATTATGCTTGTCCAATGATTTCAATCTATGCCAATATTTAAGTATCCTTTCTACTATCATGCCCTTGCTACCTACTCTTCCCAACTCCAACATTGCTGCTCCATTAGGTGATGAAGTGGATAAACTTAATATATATTTACAGAACGATATAAGTACTTTATCAATCATCTCCCATCCTTTGTCACTTCCCCAAATCTCTGATCCATAGACCATTTTTGCTTCAACTACAACTTTGTAAACCTTTCCAACCATTTAATTTGCATATCTGGTATTTTCTTTAAGTACATTCTTATAGCAGTCATTGCTAATCTTCCCTTAGCTAAGGCACTTATCTGTGATCATTCCATCTCCCATTACTGCTTATTCTCACTCCCAAATAATCAAACTTGTTCAGTATTTGCAACTCTTCCCCTTCCACATATTGCTTCAATTAGTGCAATTAGTGGCATGGATTCATTTGATGTATGGCATGTAGGGCCGTCCTGTTGAAAATATCCTTGACTCAGCTCTACATCGTCTAGTTGTTCAGCAAACTCCATGAAAATCCTTCGTCTTTCATTGTTCAAATTTAAATAAAAAAATGGTCCCACTATTCTCTGTGCGGATATTGAGCACCAAACTCCGATTTTAACCGGGTGCATAGATGCTTCATGAATAACATGTGGATTTTCGCTGGCCCAATAGCGTGTGTTAATTGAGTTCACATAGCCGGATAAATGGAACCATGCTATGTGAACCATGTGATGGACAATATGGCAGGATTTTGCACAATGAACACCTGAAATCAACGACAATAATTCAGTCGTCTATCCTTATCTGGCTCCAGTAACTGATGGACAACCGCTTTAGACCTGCACTTTTCACAGCTCTCTGACACATTGAGTAGCTGTGCCCTGTCTCCTGCGACAAACGTCATAATGATTTTTTGCGTGACTGAACCAGTCGTGTTCTTACGTAAACAACAACCGTGGGAAGCCTAGATGAACGAGTTTTGCCTTTTTCATCACCACAGATCCAGTTGTTTCCAATTTGTTTACCAGTGCCAGTATTGTATTTCTTTGGGGAGGATTCCGAACACCAAATTCTCTGTGTTATGCCGTTTGAGTAGCTGTAATTGAATTCGTAATCCAGTATTGCTTTACATGAAAGAGTCGTTCATTTAATGTGTACTCCATTTTCACGTTGACTAGAATAAAATCCCCCCCAATACAGTTACCGATAATAAAACTAACAATTGCGGATAAAACGTGAACATCCACGCATCTAGTGACCGGCAATCGAAACTCCAGTAGATTCTGCTTCTTTTGGTGCTAAAATTGGGGCACTGGGTGAATTTCGAACATAATAATTAAAGAAAGAAATGTGTCAGTTCTTCATGAATCACCCTGTATTTTAATTAAAATCGTTAGAGCTATTTTGAAAAATTAAAAAAATTCGAAAAATGTTGAGGGGGCGATGTTCCTTCGGGGATCGTTACAATATCCCCTCTGGATCGGTGCCGAATTCCCTCCTTTCAGGAAGATAAGATAATTTCTTAATGCATTAAGTATAGGTTTTACCTTTCACTCAAAATTCGCAGTGGAGATTTTAGAGGAAATAACGTTTTGAATCCCCTGAATAAAGCAAACATTTTACAAGACGGTCCACGGTCATTTGTATCCGTGAACAGCATAACGAAAAATTATTAAATATACCAAACGCAGGAATTTCAAGAACTCTCTTCCTAGATAACAGGGATGGAATATCATGGAAATATTTGCCTTGCATCCTTGGGAGATGCTGGAGTTAAAATGCAAAATTTGGTGGTTATCTGAATTTAGTTTTGGAGCTATGCTGTCTGTAGACCACGAACAGACACACGCATGTGGACTTTTTTTTAAAGACTTTTATTGCATTCAGCGGGCTTCAAAGGGAGTTTTTTCTTTCTCTATTACGTATAGTAAGTAGGAAAAGTATTGCATTCCACCCAAAAATTCTATACCGAGATTTCACCGGAAATACATGTTTTGAGGCCTCCTGAATACCAAAAATGTATTTTTGGAAACATGTCCGTGTGTGTGTCTGTCTATGCACAGCATAACTCAGAAACGAACAGTCGACTAAACACCAAACTTGGTATTTAGGTTCAGTACCTTCCAGAGATGCGACACGAAGGTTTTCAAGAAAATCCCCCCACCCTAGATTACCCTTTACATGGAACATTTTCGAAATTTTTAATTTTCTCAAAAATGGCTCTTAACGATTTTGATTAAAATATCATATTTAAGATACTTTCATGACAAATAAAATGTATATCTTGAATTTTCTGGGAATGTCTCCAAAAGTATTCTTCATTGTGAACGACGTTTGCATAACTGGTAAACCATAAGATAGACAAAATTTTACTACACAAAAAATGTAGATCGCGTTAAAATACCCAATTTATTATCATATACATTTTTTTTGTTGAGTGAACCATTTTCAAGATATTGCTTGTTATTCCCTTAAATTTTCTAATACTTATACTTTTTCTCAAACATGGAATTAGTTATTCATTTTTTTTGTCCTGGTAATGGAAAGAGAATGGAATACTCCACATAGCAACCAGCTCTTAAAATATTTGACTATCCCTTAAAGCCTACCACATTCCCCTTGCACCTACAAGAAAATTAGCATTAAGATTAATATCTCGATTAACATGAAGCATATGGAGAATAAGCGTTTGTAAAAATGGTTTGTAGAGAAATGGTAGAGAAAGTCATGTGAGTGTAACACATCAGATTTTTTCTGATGAAATCTGAACATAGAAAAAATTAAGTACTCTACTTTATATACCTATGAAGTAGAGAAATTATTAAAAATTATAAGAATCTGCGTGTTAAAGATATCACTTTGGTCCAGGAAAAGTAATCAAACCCAAGATTTAGCATCTTATTAACCAAGCACTGTCCTCAAATGACACTCAAAGAAAGTGCCAAAGATAGACGTTAATGTGATGGACCGTCTTAAAGTTGTCAGCCTAATCAAGAAAAACACATTTAAGAGAAATGTTTTTCGTTTATTTTTCAACATAGCCACGTTGTAAATCAATAAAACATTTACTCCAACGACTTTCCAACACTTTAATACCCTCAGTAAAATAAGATTTGTACATTTGTGTAAAATAAGCGTCTGTTTGGCCTTTAACCCTTTGTCCATCGGTCATTTCTTCAGGTTTTGAAACCAAAAGTAATTGATGGGAGCCAAAACCGGTGAGTATGGTGAATGTGGAAGCATTGGAACTCGAAACGCATGCAGTTTTATAGCAAAAATCCCAGGAGCGTGTGAATGCGCATTACTCTGTTTGAAAGGAACCTTTTTCCTAAAGGTCTGGATGTTTAGTATGATAGCATTTTTCAACTACTCCAGTAATGAAGCATAATACTCTTCGGTGAAGGTTCTGCCCTTCTGGATGCATTCTATGAGAACCACACCATGCGAATCCTATAAAGCTATAGCCATGACTTTTCCTGCAGATTGATAAGTTTTTGCCTGCTTTGGTGCACTTTCACCTGTTACCACCCACCATTGATCATATGGTACACAGAGGTTTTCTGGGGTCTTTTGAGGCGTGTCCTTCACCTTACCTATCACAGAGTGTGGTGGCAAAATAAGGCGGAAAACTGGGGAGGTTGATGCCTTTGCTTTTTCTGGTGTTGTTGTAACCAAAACATGTTGCATCATGCCGTATACTAGTGAAATTACTCATGAACATATCGTGGATATGTGCGAGGCTGGTTATAGAAATTGCAACGACAGCGCATAAAAGTGTTTTTATAATAAATTACTGGATTAAAATATTCCAGGAAAGTGTGGAAGGCGATCTACATACTCGTCAGAAAGTGGGCACTCCCCGTAAAAGTTTAATAATTGCAAATTACTCTTTTGTTATAATTGGCTGATCATGTTTAGAAACTAGAGATAAATATGTATGTGTTTTACCGAATATGACATACATATTATGGAAATAAAATTGTGTTATATTTTTGTCTATAATCTTGTTGTATTCCTGTGATCAGCAACGTGTTTGTAAAGGTATATTAACTAATTATGGTTTGAATTGGAGGGAAAAAGCTCTGGTTTATTTATTATGTTTGTTATAAAGTATTGCCTTGATATGTATTTAATGGATACCATTCAATCTTTAATTTGCACCCCCTGAAAATCTTCTCACACTACACATTCTACATTTCGCTAACCTGGGCGCTCATCAAGTTTTTACCTTAGCTTTTAGCTCTTTCAAAGGTGTGTCTTCGCTAGCCGATACGGTATGGACTACCAATCACGATAAAAGGTTCTGTATGACAAACTGAATCTACTCACTCTACCTCTTTCTCTTTTAGCCAATACGATCGAGAGTATAAACATATATTTCGTTTCTACGCCATTTTTAGCCTTTGTTGTAGTCATTGGTGTAACTATTTAGCAGAAGGAGTTGCGCACCCTTGCACCGTGGCCTAAAGCAACCAATGAAATGTCCATGGCTTCGCAAGGCAGCGTACAACGATAATTAATGTGACATAGACGGGAGGTGCAGTGAGATTTTCTTTTGCGCTCTTTGTACTCCAAGGATTCAAATCCATTGTTACTCATTTTCAGCGCATTATGGACACAAGCGATGAAATCTCAGAGTTCTCTTGTTAACTTTGTTTCCTCTTACTCCCAGAATTGAAGAGAAACCTAGTCGTGGATGGAAGATTATCTGGTAGAATGTGTTCTGCAGACATGTTCCAACCGATTGGCAGAAGGCGACCTATGAAGTCTTAAACGAGAGCATACAGACAGCAGTGGCGACATGGACGAGCAAGATCTAATCAATGTACATTCTGTTCAGTAATTGATACACTGAAACACCAAAGTGCTTCCTGTCGGCAAGTTGATGACATCTAGATGGTGCTCAGGAACTAATAGCAAAATGGTGCCAGCCGGAAGCTCCGCCATGCCTTGAGAAACTTCAACGCCTGGTATCTTGCTTCCAGAATATGGCCCTCCAACATTGTGATTTAGTTGGTAACGGGAGCGTTACACTGGTTATTTAAAATAGTGTCAGTAATGTGGCAAACAGGGAGGACTGGTCCGGCTTCTTGAGACAGGAACAATGGAAGCTGATAAAGTCCGGATTCATCCGCCTAATGCAGCCCTTTATCTCCCGTTTTGAGGTTACAAACTAATATTGTTATACCGAAACTCTAGCATAAATGAAAAGTTTCTTACCTTACTAACTGATGACCTACACAAACCCGATTATATATACCGCTCATCCATCACAACACATTGTCGCAGTATTTTATTCGTGTTATCTTATTTGCTGAACGCCTGTTATTGTTTTACTATTTTGAATTTTGGGTTCTTTGTCCTCCGGCTAGCTATTATTACTCAGTCGAGCAAATATCTCTAAGCAGGGCGTGTAAACGGAAAGGAGTTGTTACTAAAAGATAACACTGATAAAAGAATTTGTTTTTACACTTTTATTACCGTCACACTTAATTAATATTGCACCTCTGTAATCCTTATACACGCCTGACTGAAACTGTTATATTTCCGAATATAATTACTGTCGTACGCGTACTTCACATTTTGTAACTAACTTTACGACGCGAGAGATTCTGTAGAATTGCGTAATGTGTAACTCGCGTATGATTCTTTAGAACTGCCTGACGTGTATCTAACGAGAGAGATTTCTTAGAACTGCGCGATACTTGCTTTTGGCTCAAAAATTTATACTCCCTCACCCCGATATGCCTAAACATTATAATAGAGCTGCTATTGGTTACTAAATCGCGCCAACATTAGCGTCTGTTTTATAAGCCAATCATAATTACTAAAACATGTGCTCTAGGAAAGATACTCCCTCCATTTCTAAAGAAAGGCACGCTACCCTGACGTCATTTGTTTGTCTCTTCTAAGTGATAAAAAGCTCACCCCATTGCTTCATTGTTACCCATTCCTATTGTCAGTTTCAGTGAGACCATGTAAACTTATTTCCTAACAATGCTTATAGCTAACAAACATTTAAAATCATTGTTATACAACAATGTTAATTTACACTACAAGCACTCTGGCATTCACAGTGTTGTGATATAAAATACTGCCTCAACATAGCAGATGCAGTGTCTCGTCACACCATCAGTAGCAAAAAAGAATGTGTAGTTCTGGATGACTTGCTGCTTTTATATTGCTGCCAATATTTGTAACGTGTTCTTTTGGTTGGCAATTGCTTAATGTGGCACGAGCGTTAAATTGTCTAATCTTTAGGAGTCAGAATTCACTTCACACTTAGGCATTTCTTTCTATCTCCAACTCTTTCACACGCCAACTTTCTCGTATCACCTCTCATTTTTTGCAATATTATGTGTGTACATGGATTCTGATGTTATAATATATACCTAGTATTTATAATGTTATTTACAATCTTTCTGATATTTATATCCATTCTTTACTTCTTATTTTCCTTCACTTATATTTTCCCTGTTATTTATTCTCTATTGTATTTATTAGCATGTCATTATTGATTATTAACATTTGTGAATATTGATTGTGTTCACATCTATATGTTAATGGCAGTGGGTAGGCGTTGCCCTACGCGATACTTAAATAGAATTATTACCATAACCCGCAAAATATGCTAGTTTCTAAATACACAAGCATCTATACCCCTGCTGGTGTATCTTTGCACTTGACAGTTCGTGTGGCTTCGCGTAAGGTTGGCTACATTGTGGTTGCGATGTTGCCAGAGTGGTTAGTAAACAACAACAGCTGATTGTTCTCCTTTCTATCGTGTCTAAGCCGCATACAAAAAGTGTACGTAAGTAGCGAACGTCAATGAATAATAACTATTTCGTATTATTGTTGTTAATTGAAAATAACTCTGCATAAACGTTGCAGCGTAGTAGAATAAATTACGCACTTTTGACAATATAGAAACAAAATAATACAAACTTCCTGCTACAATGAGGAGAAGTAAAACAAATTATAAGCATGCCACGACAAAGTTATTTTCACCCACCCACTTATAACTGCAATGGCTCAATTCCATCCAAATCCCCGTTGTCGTCGTCCTCATCTTCACCAAGGAATATCATCAATGGTTCACAGTCACTAATAATTCCGTCTATTTCTTGTGCTTTTTGTATTAGCTTATTCACATGATCTACTTTCTTCTTCCACGCAGCCGCGTCCACCGTAGCCTTGTGAATAACAGTTATCGTGCTTAGTCCAAGAGCTGCTGCAGTTCGTTTTACGGCTTTATCAGCAGGAATACAGGGATTTCCATGAAGCTTCACGTACTCCTTTTCCTGTTCACTTCGTGAATCATAACTCGGTGTCGGCATCGTTTTTTAGACATTGTCGCACTTAAGTTTTGTTTAAATAAACAATATGAATGAAATAAATAAAATGGATAAATATATATATATATATATAAACGAACAATAACAAAACTATCAAACAATAACCACAAATATAAATAACAATGAACAATATGTAGCTTGCAAAGAACAACTCAACCTCGTGCTAGAGATTCACAAACTAAAGCACGTGGTTGGGAATAGTTACATCCGGCAACAGAGCCGATTCTAGTTCCGGTTCCGCTTTGTCATCGAGCATCCGGAATGCTGCCTTGTGATTGGCTTAGGAAGTCAAACGGTTGAAGCTTTTCATCTGTTTTTTCGCGAGTGTACCAACTTAAACGCTAGCTGTCAAGTGCAACGTTATAGCGGCGGGGGTATAGTCAAAGTAAACGCGCCGTTAATTCATTCTGCGATCAACGATGGTGAAGCATATAAACTTTGACGGCGTATCAAGAATAAGCGAGTCGTTTATTTAGACGAAGTTTGGTGTAACTGTCAATTAGATTAATATATTTGAGAGGAGCGTTAAATAATAGGAAGGCGGTAATAGTGTACTCCAGTTTGTTGATCTAGTTCACAGCAGACTAGAGGCGATCTGTTCTACTGACACTCGGGCACAACACCAGGAGTTCACTTTCCATATAATGGAGTCATGGAACCCGAACATGAGCTCTTCTTTAGGGAGGAGTTGTTTAACCGGAGTATCGTGTTTCTGAGACGGGCAAGGTCCTCTTAATCCAGGTGGCATGTTCGGTATTACACGCCTAACGGAGCGATGTCGGAAAACGTGAAACAAACACTTTTCTTTGGTCATTCATGGCGTACATGAAGCGTTTGTGGCACAAGCTAATAGGATATGAAACAGTTTATTTCTGCAGTAGTAATTGTCAACTTAATTGCCATGGCAACAACGGTCCTTTCCGGCACGTTCCCATGGTAACGGATTTGTGACGAAGTATGGAGTGATTCTCAGCGAAATATACAATTGGGTCATGTTGCCATTCGAGAGCCGTCCCAGAAGTACCCAACCTAACAAAGAAAACACAAAAACTTTTGGCAAAAACATCTTTATTTCTCTACATAGTCCTCTTTCAGCTCGATACACTTTTCCCAGCGATGTTCAATAGCTTCGATACCCTGTTTATAGTGAGAACCGTCGAGTTGTGCAAAAAAGCCATCAACTGCAAACTCCACCTCTTCATTGTTGGCAAATATTTTACCACCAAGTCATTTCTTCAACTTTGGAAACAGAAAATAATCAGAGGGGGCTAAGTCTGGCGAATAGGGTGCATTAGGAAGCAATTCGAACTTAAACTCATTGATTTTGGCCACGGTGATAATGGATGTGTGAACTGGTGCATTTTCTTGATGAAACAGAACTTTCTTTTTCGCTAAATACGGCCGTTTTTTGCTTAATTTCATCATTCAAACGCTGCAATAAGTTTGCATAATACTCGCCATTGATTGTTTTTCCTTTGTGAAGATAATCAATAAAAATTATCCCACCCGCATCCCAAAAACAGACACCATGACCTTGCCTGCAGATGGAACTGTCTTCGCCTTCTTTGGCGCCGATTCTTCCCTTTCAATTCACTGTTTTGGCTGTTCCTTCGTCTCAGGTGTGAAGTGATGGATCCATCGACTGAAACATCTTCACGACGCTGCTTTTGTTCCATTGTGAGTAAACGCGGCACCCATCTTGCGCACAGCTTTCTAATGTATAAATTTTTAGGTAGTGTGCATATACAGCACTTTTTGAAATGCCTACGATATCTGCTAGCTCGCGCACTTTCAGTCGACGGTCATCCTAAACCACTTTGTGAATTTTCTTCACAATTTCTGGCGTGGTCACCTCATTTGATCGACCACTGCGCTGTTCGTCTTCAGTTCGTAAGGCGTCACTTTAACTCTGCCACCCAATATGTACTATAGTAAACGAAGAGCAGAATCTAGCTCAGCTTTAATATTAGTTGGACTAAGACCTTTCAAATGAAAGTATTGTCTCACATAACAATGGCCAGTTTTATCCATGTTTACAAATTCGCTGAGAGAGTTCACTATTAATGGCTGCCAAACAATTACTAAACATCGTCAAACTTCAAACTTAGGCTTTATAAGGGTAGTACTTTCTATCATAGGCATTTGTTTGAAAAAACAACCGCTATATATACGTCAGGTACTGCCCTCGCAGTTATCTTATTTAGTTGCATGAACAATTTCATTTGTCTTATACAAAAGGTTTGGTTGCTATGGAACAGATCTCTCTCCACATGATGGCGATATTTGAAATGTAGAGTCCAAGATTGAAAATTTTCAACATGAATTCACGCTTCGACTTAGCCACTGCCAGATAATTAGAATGTCATTTGTTACAGTAGTTGTCTAAATTGTGTGGAAAATTATTAAAGAAGCCAACAGTTAACCTGTTACCATAGCAACGAAATTCCATACTTTCTCCTTGACTCGCGAGAAACAATTGAACAACGACGATACTTTTAAAAAATGACAAAAGCAATGAAAATGCAAACCAATAACAACGAATAGCTCGGAAATGGCTGATGCTGCAGAAAAATTATTTGAAATATGTTGTGTGATTTAAGGAGTATGAATTCCTTTCGTATGAATTTTTTTCCAAGCTTTTACGGGCTACTCCCAGACAAATCAAGATATGCATTTTATTTTCCATGTAGATATCTTAAGCAATGGTATTTGAATAAAAACCATTAGAGCAGTTTTTGAGAAAATCCAAAATTTCGAAAAATCTTGCATGGAAGATAATAAACCTAATGAATAAGTTTGGAATTTATTAGAAATTTCGTTTTTGAGTTATGCTGTTCACAGATACACATATACAGAAGAAGGTTTTCTAAAAATGTTTTTTTTTATCCTGGGAGTCTCAAAATGTGAAATTTCTGGTGAAATCTCGTTATCGAATGAGTTGAATGCAATACCTTCTGTACACATTACGTATGTGGTACAGAAAGTAATATATAAAAGGTTAGAGGATTTAATATAGTTGATGCACACATGTGCAGTAAAATAGACTTAACAAGCAGAGGTGCTTGATAGCATGAACGAAAACTATCGTCGAAAAAAGTAATTCCTAACATAGTAACGCGGAAATGCAGTTCTTCCCTTTTAATTAGGAAGGTAGTTATATGCTTTGCTAGCATGGTACCCAGGTTGCATAAAATTGATCTCGAGGAAGTCAATGCTATAGTCAGTTTCCACTTTGCACATCAGAAGTAACAGTTTTAATAGGGAAATGAAACCTGAAGCCATTATGTGGTCCATAAGTTATAACCACTGAATGAAAGGTTGTGGAATTCCTGCGTTGTCATGGTCTGCTAGGAATTGGACAAAAACTGCAAAAGTGACATACTTGTAGCAGAGCGTCCTCAAGAATGGGAACGTCTGCCATCAGCTTTCCATGTACCTGTATATGGAAGCTAGTTGACACTGACCCATTTACTTCACATGGGCAGTTCATCCGTCCATCACTCTTCAAGAGAACAGACATTTTCGTCCTAGGGAAATGTACTACAGCGGTAAATTTCAGTAACATTCGCCAGAAATGAAACGCAAACACCAAATACCACAGTGTAGTAATGAGGCCAGACGGCGTTTCAACAGATGCTCGAGGAACTATTTCTCACTGCTAGAGTACAAGATTAAATTCACTTCCCTGAGTCTTTCTAAAGCCAAGTTCTCACCTCCACAGAACAAATATTTGTTATTTATTTATAACACTAGTCTGCATTTCAAACTTTTTATGCTGATTCCAGAAATAACTTCCGTTTTTTTCTATCACGTCAGGTTTTTACACAAAATAAGTAATGTTTTGACAATTTTACTAATGAGCGTAGAAAAGTAATCAAATACCATTTCACACAAGATAAGTTTTTGTTCAAGAAACATTTTAAGAATACTCTCAAGAACTCCCCTAATTTATTTCATGACTACATTTTAACAAAACAAGAAGCCAAAGTGCTTCATTTAATTTTTTTCAAACTTTCTCTTCTTTGACTTCCTTGCAGATCCCTCCTCAACATCCAACAGTAGTCGGCCATCATTGTTTCATTCCATCTCCCCTGGTACCTCCTCTCCATTTCCTTAATATCTTGGTGAAAACGTTCACCCTGTTCTTCACTATAATGTCCCAGATTTTCTGGAAAGTAGTCGATATGTGAATGCAGAAAATGCACATTTACACTCATGTTACAACCCATCTTCTTGAAATTTTCCAACATTGTTTCGACAATGGCCTTGTAATTAGGATGTTTGTTATTGCCTAAGAAGTTTTCAGTAACTGAACGGAAGGCTGTCCATGCTTCTATTTCTCTCTCATTCATTGTCTTCTCAAAATCTTCATGCTTCATCAATTTCTTTATTTGAGGACCAACAAAAATTCCAGCCTTTAATTTGTCTTGTGTAATGAAGGGAAATTTCTTGGAAAGGTGCTTGAAGCAGGGCCCATCCTGTGGTAGAGCCCTTACAAATTGCTTCATCAAGCCCAATTTTATGTGTAGTGGCGGAAGCAATATATTTATATCGCTATATTTTTGAAGTGAAATTGTGAAAAAACTGTACGTTATAGAAAAAAAATAAAGCAGTCCTGAAATCTGCATAAAAATGTGAGTCAGAATCACTTATTAGTTTTCAGTCATCCGATATCATGCAGACTAGTGTTATCATTCTTACCCAAAAGTATCTGTACAATTGTTACTTTCTCTACCACATGCATAGAAGGTAGCGACGGTATTGCATTCCACCCAAAAATTCGATACCGAGATTTCACTGGAAATACTTGCTTTGAGACTCCTTGAAACCAAAAGGTCACAATCTACTTCATGTTACTGAGATAAACGTTTGCAGAAACTATCTTACTACTAATTTTCTTGTAAGTGCAAGGGGAATATGGTAGGTTTTAAGCAATATTCAAATCTTTTAAGAGCTGGTTGCTATGTGAAGTATTCTATTCTCTTTGTATGTCCAGGACATAAAAAAAAAATAATAACGAATTCCTATTTGAGAAAAAGTATAAGTATTGGAAAATTCAAACAAATAACAAGGAATATCTCAGAAATGGTTCACTCGACAAAAAAAAGTATAGGACATAAATTGTGTGTTTTAACGAGATTTACGTTTTTTGTGCAGTAAAACTTTGTCTATCTCTTACGGTTTACCAGTTATGCAAAATTCGTTCAGAATGAAGAGGACTTTTGGAAACATTCCCAGAAAATTCATAATATACATTTCATTTGCCATGAAAATATCTTAAACATATGATATTTTGATCAAACTCGTTAGAGACATTTTTGAGAAAATCAAAATTTTCGAAAAATGTTCCATGTAAAGCACTCGGGTGGGGATTTTCTTGATAATCTATATGTCGCATCTTTGAAAGATACTGAGTCTAAATACCAAGCTTAGTATTTATCCGACTGGTCGTTTTTGAGCTATGCTGTTCACAAACTCACACACACGAACCTTTTCCTAAATATGATTTTTTTTGGATTCAGGGAGCCTGAAAACGTGTATTTCCGGGGAAATCTCGATAACGAATTTTTGAGTGGAATGCAAGACTTCGCCTACTTATTTATACGCAATAGAGAAAATAAACAGGTCCGCACGCACGTGTGTATTTGTGAACAGCAGAACTCAAAAAACAAAAAGTGATAAACAGCAAACTTGATATTTAGGTTCAGTACGTTGCAAAAATGAAACACGAAGATCTTCAAGAAAATCCTCCCACCCCAAAATATCCTTTGCATAGAAGACTTCGTCGAAATTTATTTTATAAAAATTGGCTCTAACGATTTCGATTAAAATAATATATATTAAAGATATTTACATGACAAATAAAATTTATATCTTGAATTTTCTGGGAATGTCTACAAAAGTATTCTTAATTGTGAACGTCTTTTGGATAACTCGTAAACCATGAGATAGCCAAAATTTTACTACACAAAAAATGTAGATCGCGTTAAAATACACAATTTATGTCATATACTCGTACATCTTTTTTGTTGAGTGAACCATTTTCGCGATATTGCTTGTTATTCCCTTAAATTTTCCAATACTTATACTTTTTCTCAAATGGGAATTAGTTATTTGTGCTGGACATACAAACAGAATGGAATACTCCACATAGCAACCAGCTCTTAAACCATTTGACTATCGCTTAAAACCTACCATATTCCCCTTGCACCTACAAGAAAATTAGCAATAAGATTAACATGAAGCATATGGAGAATAAGCGTTTGTAAAAATAGTTTGTACAAGAGTAGAGAAAGTCCTCTTGAGTTCAGCACATCAGATTTTTTTAGTACGGTAATGTGCGTCCAAACGGTATCATCAATGACCGGTTTCTTTTATGATTGCCCATTGATGGCAGACATCCATCATTCCTTTGTTGTGCAACTCATTCTCGTGTAAGTGTTCCAGATTATTCATCACTCTTGTCCATCCCGCACCACGAACAGCTCTCGCCAATAAATATCTCAAGCACGTGGCTTGAACCGGAGTATCATCAGTCAGGTAGGCTTTACGGCCGATATCTGCTATTATTCAGCCTTTTAAGGTTCCAGAAGATCAGTTGGACTGATGTATTCACATTCGCTTGCTTCTAATGGTGGTTTAGATTTATGTGGCATAAACGTTTCGAGTTGACAATCCCGACGCTACATTTCCAGCTTGGAGTCAGAATAAGTCAGCCGTCAGGTGGCAGTAGTTTATCATTTGTTTTCCTAGACGCTGGAGTAGGCAACGCATCATTTGCCTCCTTTCCCTAGACGTATCCCGTCAATGTAAAATCTACTAAATTCACGACCCATTCACTCAGAAACTATTTAAGAAATCAGACTGAATTTTTTAGAGGATGTAGATCTACTATTGTACTCATATTTTGTTTATTAATGAAGATTAGGAATATTTTCTTAATTATACCATACTTTGATTAAAGCTACCTTTTAAAAATCTGATGTGTTACACTCACATGACTTTCTCTACTCTTGTAAAACTATTTCTACAAACGCGTATTCTCCATATGTTTCATGTTAATCGAGATGTCGAGATGTTAATCTTATTGCTGATTTTCTTGTAGATGCAAGGGGAATTGCTAGTCTTTAAGCGATAGTAAAATATTTTAAGTGGTTGCTATGTGGAGTATTCCATTCTCTTTGCATTACTAGGACAAGAAAAAGATGAATACGAATTTGAGAAAAAGTATAGGTATTGGAAAATTTAAGGGAATAACAAACAATATCTCGAAAATGGTTCACTCAACAAAAAAGTGTATATGACATAAATTGTGTATTTTAACGCGATCTCCAATTTTGGAGTATTAAAATTTTGTCTATCTCTTATGGTTTACCAGTTATGCAAAAGTCGTTCACAATGAAGAATACTTTTGAAGACATTCCCAGAAAATTCAAGATATACATTTTATTTGTCATAAAACTATCTTAAACATATGATATTTTAATCAAAATCGTTAGAACCATTTTTGAGGTAATTAAAATTTTCGAAAAATTTTCCATGTAAAGGGTAATCTGGGGTGGGGGGATTTTCTTGAAAACCTTCGTGTCGCATCTCTGGAAGCTACTCAACCTAAATACCAAGTTTGTTGTTTATCCGACTGTTCGTTTCTGAGTTATGCTGTTCACAGACACACACACGGACATGTTTCCAAAAATTCTTTTTTTGGATTCAGGGAGTCTCAAAACATGTATTTCCGGTGAAACCTCGGTATCGATTTTTTGGGTGGAATACAATACTTCCCCTACTTACATAGGTAATAGAGAAAGTAAAAATAGCCAACAATTTTACTAACACCAAAGTTGCTCCACAACAGCATTTAGGGATTGGTTTAATCATTCTAAAGCTCAATTTAGTTATTTTCAATACTTTCTCAGAAAATTTCTACATATATAGGATGCACCATTTAAGTTGAGACTGTACAATATCTCCAAAACTAAGCGTCGTAGAAAGAAATGTATTTAATAAAAGTTGCTTGTTATTATGGGAGAAAGTAAATGCCATTAGTCGTGTTTTATTTGAAGAACGTTGTGATAGTCATTTTAATTTTTATAAATCGGAACCTACCTTTTTTATGTTGTTTTCACACTCCTCATAAAAAGCTAAACATTTGTATAAAGCACTTTGCAACGGTTCTTACATCAAGGTAAATGACAACGAAAATTCTGAAGCTATGTACGAAGAGCGCAATGAATGGTTGGACCATCCATCTATGTTCATTTGAGGTCAAGTTACGTTTGTAATTGGGAACCAACATTTCTTTATTTTGTTTCCTTATTCTACATCACAAAAAAAGAAGCGTTTTATAAACGATCTAATGAGAAAACAACATACAAAATGTAGGTTTCCATTTAAAAAAATTAATTTCCCCCTAAAATGACCATCCTAATGTCCTTAAAAAAACGACTAATGGTATTTACTTTCTCCCATAATATCAAGCAACTTTTATTCAAGACAGTTCTTTCTACAACACTTAGTTTTGGAGATATTTCAGAGCCTAAATCTTAAATGATCCACCCTGTATTTGTAAAGTAAGATCACGTGGCTTGAACACAAGAAGCTGCCATGCGTAACAGTACTACCATTTTTTAGAGCATAACTTGCCCTAAAATATGGGCAAAGTTTACCTCCCTATTCGAAAATGCGTAGGAGTTATGCCTTTTGTTCTGAAATTTGTTGTAGGAAAAGTCTCATTGATATTGTGTTATTGCTGGCGAAACTACCTGCGGGTCGCGGTAAGCACCGTTCGCCGGCCACCTGTGTGGGGCCTTCGTCTGGCCATGGGAACAATAGCTATTTGTACAGTTTACCAGTTCCAGAAGAATCCTTTCGGTATATTCTAGTAGCCGCTCCTTCCTAGAACCTTCTGCTCTGTATTCGGGGCCTAAATAAGGGACTAGATAAATGAAAAAACTAGACTCAAAACATGTATTTCTGGTGAAACCTCGGTGTCGAATTTTCGGTAAAATACAATAATTCCTCAACCTACTAGGTATAACTGGCGTGCATAAAATGTGGCCCGTCATGGAACGGAGTTGTACATGTTGGTACTGACATAAAACTAGCTCCACCCCCTACCAGCGTTACCAAGTCTGATTTTCGAGCATGATTCTAGTCACTAGATTGGAAAGGTACTTTACCTCCTCCCAAGGAATGCGTATTGCCGGAGGGTAACATTAAAACTGAAACCTTATATATGCATGCTACCCTACCGTTTTCTTACTGCCGTTTAGTAGCGCCAACAACTTAACCTTCGTCTCCATTTTGCTGATGAAGGCTATTATACAGGGTGGACCATTTCAGTTGAGACTGTGCAATATCTCCAAGACTGAGCGTTGTAGAAAGAAATGTCCTTAATGCTTAATATTATGGGAGAAATAAATGACATTGGTCGTGTTTTATTTGGAGGACGTTATGATGGCCATTTTAGGGTCAATTTTAAAACAATTGTTGATCCTAAATGACCATCACAACCTCCTCCAAATAAAACACGATTAATGGTATTTACTTTCCCCCATAATACCAAACAACTTTTATTCAAGACATTTCTGTCTACAATGCTTAGTTTTGGAGATATTGTACAGTCTCAACTTAAATGATCCACCCTGTATATATAAATGTGGTAGCTGTTGTTTAGTTTAACCACACATTAAATAATTCTTCATTCCTTTTTCTAGAAGGCTGAATATGTTGTATTGGTTAAGTCTTTCCTTGTGTGTCAATCGTAGCTAAACTTTTAAATAGAGGTGGTATCTGAACCACCCCTTCATATCACATCATTTATTGCCTATTTTTGAGCCTCTGAACTGTTTTTCAGGTCAGTTACATAGATAATTGATACCTGCTGGGTGGAGTCAAAAGTCAATGGGCCACTTTTAATGCACACCGGTGTAGTGGTAGAGAAACTAATAAAAATGAGTAGAAAAAGTCGTGTGGCGGATGCACATCGTTTTTATTTTCTCTGTGGTGTTGCAATATGACAGAACTGTGTGTCTCTGGGTTCTTTCCCCGGATGCACTGTGTGTAACATGATCCGCATTAGAGTTACCCGAAGAGAGAGAGGTCAGGAACATGACCACACATAACTTTGTGTGTGTGAAATGCGATATCCTTCTGTAGCACCACACACGCGTCTTAGGGTCGCTTGTGCAACTACATAAATCTTTAGCGTCTGGTGTATACACGCTAATGTAGAGGTTCACCTCAAATCCTGAACCATATTGTGTTGTGACAATGAACTTGTGGAAACGTAATACAGCGCTTCGTCACGCGGCGGCCATTTTCTATACCCTGCCACGAAAGTTGCTTCCTTTCGCCTTTTCCAGTACGAGCCGTGTCCCTGATTTTGAGAGTTAACAATCCAGGCTAATGCATTTTGAAACATATCTCACCAATGAGCAAAATGCAGTCAATAGTAGAGCAAGTTATTAGTCATTTATGCAACAAGTGGATAATCTCGATGATTATCGAGTGTCACATTATGGTTGGATAAAACATTTTATACAATCTTAGCATTATAAATTGTAGGAAATAAATCATAAGGTCCTTCATATGTTCGTAAATGAGACGTTAGCTTCTCTCCCTGCATTCCATTTGTTATTACCTGGCGTGTTGAACCGATAAGTCATTTGCATGCACTCCCTTCCTGGGAGAGAGGTGGGCAGGTGTTACGGACTGTAATGTAACTTAATATCAGTACAGTATGGTAAGTAATTACGAGTTCAGAATCATTTATTTTGCATCTGAATTGGTCAGAGGAAAGCCTGTCACAAAATGGCTTCATCTTCTCTCTATAAGCCACGGCAATCGATGAATACATTAAATAAACTAGTCGCCTCTGGAATGCATGTAGATTCTTAATTCTGAAATAGATAGGAATTCTTTGCTTCAAACCTGCCTCTCAGGATGACGATAGCACTACTCATGATAGATGCTAGTGCATATTAAAGGTTCGAAATGTACAATACCTTGTCATTATTTTTAAGTCCCGTCGATTTTCGGTTGTTTCTCGCGGTCAGCATATAATGACCAATTCTTAAACATTTCACTATCACTGTTCTCTTTGTATCTGAAAGGAAATGTGTAATACAGCCACTTCTGCAAAGGTTTACTACGACTAAAAGTTGTCGCAGTAATCTGTTCGTGTTATCTTATTTGCTGGGCGCCTGTTATTGTTTTATTATTTTAAGATTTAGGTGCTTTGTCCTCTGGCTAGCTATTATTACTCAGTCGAGCAAATATCTCCGAGCAGGGCGTGTAAACGGAAAGGAGTTGTTACTAAAAGATAACACTGATAAAAGAATTTATTTTCACACTTTTGTTGCCGTCACACTTAATTAATAGTTCACGTCTTTAATCTTTATACACGTCTGACTGAAACTGTTATATTTCCGAATGTAATTACTGTCGTATTAGCTGCCGCGTACTTCACATTTTGTAACTAACTTTACGACGCGAGAGATTCTTCCAAACTGTATGATGTGCACTTCACGATAGATTCTTCAAGGCTGTATGACGTGTACCTCGTGAATGATTCCATAGAACTGCGTGAAACATGCTTATAGCTCGAGAATATATACTCCTTCACCTCGAAATGCCTAAACATTATAATAGAGATACTATTGGTTACTAAATCGCGCCAATATTAGCGTCTGTTTTGTTAGTCAATCACAATTACTAAAACATATGCTCAAGGGAAGATATTCCCTCCATTTCTAAAGAAAGGCACGCTACCCTGTTTGTCTCTTCTTAGTGATAAACAACTCACCCCCTCGGTTCATTGTTACCCACTCCTATTGTCAGTTTCAGTGAGGCCGTGTAAACTTATTTCCTAACAATGCTTATGGCTAACAAACATCTAAAATCATTGTCATACAATAATATTAATTTACACTACAATCACTCTGGCATACACAGTGTTGTGATATAAAATACTGCCTCGAAGTAGATAGGAAAATAAACTTTCGTAAGTATAATTTGCATACCACTAATAAGCGATAGAGGGTAGAGAAAGTCATGCACATCAGATTTTTCTAAAATGTTTATGGGTTCTAACTACAAATAAGATACAAAACAACACTAATGTGTACGTACTCAAAGAGTGAATGCTGCTGCAGCATCTAGTTGGGGTAATCCAAGAGTACTATGGTAGTTTTCTGAGCAGTTTTGGGCCTCTATCCTTGTCTTGCTCGATACAGATTTTCATCATTTCTCCGGACTCACTTCAGCCTTGGGCTTATTGTGTTACCTGTATCGTTTAAAGCCAATCTATGCCTGCACCCTTTACCAAGGAATACAGTCTCATAACAGATATGGTCTCAAATTTTTCCATCCTAAAAATGGTTTCCCAAAAGCAATATATCTTCTGTGAGTTAAGGCTTCACGGAAGCATACAATGTGCCGGGCTGTTTCAGTTTCTTTCTTGTACAATCTGCAATCTAAGTTACCCTGAAACACTCCCATCGTGTTAAGATGCTTTTTCACAGGAGCATGTCCTGTGAGGAATGCAATAATTGTTCTCAGCTGAAGTCTGTTACATTTAAGTAATCTTTCAGCTCTTTTCTTATATGGTTTTCTAATAAATAGTTTACCATGTTTGTTTCCTAGAGTTTTAAGGCAGGTTTATGATCTACTTTGGACCAATTCTTAATATCCTCTCTTAATAAAGACTAGATTTCCTGGCTGGCCCCCGTTGCTCAGTTGGTAGAGCAACTGACTGCTGTGCGAGGGGTCCCGGGTTCGATTCCCGGCTAGGGGGTGGGAATTTTTCTCTAACCAAGATTATTCCTCGTAAGTATGAATGAGAGTGAGAATGTGCTTGTGTAATCTAATGATTAAAATACCCAAAGTACATGAAACCCAACGACAAGAGTTACACGAGTTAACACCATTGTCGATAGGCAATAAGACCGCCGATAAGAGCAATGTAGTTAAAGGTGGGGATAAATGGAACTACAAAAAAAAAAAAAACAACGAAAAAAATGTTCTGCTTCTTGTCTTGCAAGCTCATCAGTTTTCTCATTTCCCTCTATGCCACTATGTCCTGGCACCCAGATGAGTTGAACTTCATTCTGTTCTGTCAAGTGTAGTCTGGCTTCTGAGAAGGTAAGGATCTGTTTACCATGTAAGTCCTCGTTATGTTTTCATTAAATAATAGTATAAATTTCTGTTATCTCATATGTCTTAATGCCATGTACTCCGGATCCTGTTCCTGAGATGATGTTTTTTTCGGGCGTAAAAATCCTTAGCATGGCTTCCTTTGGAAGGGAAGTAAAACCGGTGGTCCCGTGCTGTAGATTTACGGCACGTAAAAGAATCTCAAGCCTGATAGAGAGGCCTCTGAGCAAAATTTTCGGTCTTTCACGCCCAATATGGAATGGGACGTTAAGGACCACAGCAGTTAAAGAGCATCCATAAATAAAACTCAATTCAAGTTTTGTTCCTGAGACATCTGTAGACCACATCGAGAAGTCTTGGGCTAATCCGAGATGAATGTGGAATGGTATACTATTTTCAGACATGCCCTATCCATTTATAACGTCGCATCTCCAAATACTGCAATTATTTTTAACAACATTCTTTATAGTGGAATTATTTAATGTTCTGTTAACACTTGTTTTAATATTCAACGTGTATTTTACAACAGCCATATGCAATATCTTATATCAAACATAACAACCTTTGAAGGTTTATGTATGTCGTTAAAGCTATGTCTCCTGTAAAATAAATTCATTGCTGTTCCCAAGTGCAATTCCCCATTCCCATTTGCTGGCCTTATGCACATATTTGTATTTATGAACTCGTATAACAGCCCTGAGAAGGCTTAATTGGCGAACAACATCGACTTCATAAAGAGTCAAGAAAAGTTAATACTCGTTTTCATGTACAGGGGTGTATTAAAGCAAAACATTTTCTAGATATGAAGATGCTTAGAGTGTTTTCAAGTGCAAACAGCTATTTCCATAAAATAATATAAGTTATGTAAAACTACAGGCAATCTGAATGAAAATTTCAAGCCCAGTTGTTTATGGTAGAAAATATAATTATAATTATTTTCTTTAGTGCAGTTCAAGGGCATTCCTCTGTCATAAACAAGCTGAAGCGGGGTATAAAAGATAAAGGCCTTTGAAACATTGAGTTTTTTTATGAACCCTCTTTAACTACTATGGTTGTTATAGGCCCATTCTATATTGTGCGTGAAAGATCGGTAATTTTGCTCAGAGCCTCCTTATGGGCTTGATGTTCTTTTACGTGCCATAAATCTACGACGAGACCAGCGGCTTTACTTCCCTTCCGAAGGAAGCCATGATAGGGATTTTGTGTCCCGCCGAAGGGTAATGCCTCCATTGATTCAAGCAAGAGAAATATTAAAAATCTTGTGTGTTGCATTTTCGATTCACAATTGTACATTTCGTTGTAGGATACAGGGGTAAATCGATAGTCAGATTTAAAAGGCGCGTCGTTATGCCACGACTTTGAAATACCATCCTGTCTGCATGACCATAAGAAAAATTTGATGTGTTGCAATCACAATGCCCTGACCCTTACTGGAATATGAAATTAGGAAAAAGGCCATTAAAAACCCTAAAACCTAAAGTAGAACACCTTTGTAACGAATATGATACACCAGGCTATAAAGGGTTGTCATTATTTTTACTTTCTCTACCACGTACAGATAAGGTAGAGCAGATATTGGATTCCACGCAAAAATTCGATATACAATTCCATCGTAAACACACGTTTTAAGGCACCCTGAGTAAAGCATTTTTAGAAAAAGGTTCATGTGTGTATCTGTGAAAACAACTAAAAAGGAAAAGCCAGACAAATACCATACTTGACATTTAAGTTCAGTATCTTTCAAAGATGCGATACGAAGATTTTCAAGAAAATCCCACAAACTAAATTACGCTTTACATGGAAGACTATTCGAAATTTTTGATTTCCTGAAAAAAGGCTGTAACGATTTGATTTTCATTAAACTACCATATATTAGAGATCTTTACATGACAAATAAAACATATACCTTGAATTTTCTGGGAATAGCCTTGAAGCCTTTTTCACTCGGAAGGAATTTTATATAAACTTGTATAACTGGAAAAGTTGAGCGATAGACGAAAACGTACTACACAAAAACATACAATTTATTTCAAATAACTTTTTTGGTGGCATAAGCCATTTCCGAGATATCGTTATTAATGGTTCGCATTGTTCAATACTTTGCCATTCTTTTAAAGTCCTGCCGACATTCAGTAGTTTGTGTATCTATAACGAAATATGTAATGTAGCTATTTTTGAAAATTTTTATCTCGATTAAAATGAAGAAGAGTAATTTATATCCCACTAATAAACGATAGAGGAAAGGGAAAGTTATGTGAATATAAAACTTTTTTTACACTATCCCTTTCTGTTAAAAGATCTAATGCGCATTTTAGGAACATGCACCATTTGGGAATCCTTGGCCTCTTCTCGACAGGCAGGACCTGTTCAACCCTATATTTTAAAGTCGGATAGATCACAAAGGATAGTAATGATAGCGTCTCTTGTGAAGGAACTGAATTAGGCAGGGTGATCCTGCGCAGGGCGTTGTCACGTTTCACACCCTCGACATTCTGACGTCATCGGGTCAGCCACCCTCAGATGGGCGTTATCCCATTGTTATTGTCTGGAATATCACAGTGGTGGTCTACTTGTTTCAAGTTGAACTGAGGAAATAGAGTTTGTTTTCTAAAAAACTGAATTTATTCATATCATCATGTAGCTGTGCTTTATCAGGGCTGTTTTGACTTTCTCTGCAACTTACCTATAGTAGGTAGGTAGATGAAATATTTATTCCATCCAATGTGTGTTGTTGTTTTTTATTGAATCACATAACTCAAAAATCTGATGTGTGACACTCACATGACTTTCTCTACTCTTGTACAAACTATTTTTACAAACTCTTATTCTCCATCTATTTCATATTAATCGAGATAAACATTTGCAGAACGATCTTTTGACATGCAAAGAGAATTACATTTTACACATAGCGACCAGTTCTAAAAATATTTGAATATCGCTTAAGTCGCACTATGTTCCCCTTGTTTTGTATTTGCAAGGGCAATTTAGAAACACAGTAGCCTTTAAGCATAGACATATCTCTTAATAGCTGGTTGCTAGGTGCAGCACCATTCTCTTTGCCACAGATTAATACTCTTTGCATATCCAAGACAAAAAATGAATAACGAATTCCCATTTGAGAAAATAAGTATTAAAAATTTAAGGGAATAACAAACAATATCTCGAAAATGGTTCACTCAACAACAAAACATGTATATGACATAATTGTATTTTAACGCAATCTACATTTTTTGTCCAGTAAAAATTTGTCTACCTCTTATGGTTTACCAGTTATGCAAAAGTCGTTTACAATGAAGAATACTTTTGGAGACATTCCCAGAAAATTCAAGATATACATTTTATTTGTCATGAAAATATCTTAAACATATGATATTTTAATCAAAATCGTTAAAGCCATTTTTGAGAAAATTAAAATTTTCGAAAAATGTTCCATGTAAAGGGTAATCTGGGGTGGGGGATTTTCTTGAAAACCTTCTTGTCGCATCTCTGGAAGATACTTAATCTAAATACAAAGTTTGGTGTTTATCCGACTGTTCGTTTCCGAGTTATGCAGTTCACAGACAGACACACAGACACACACATGTTTCCAAAAATGTTTTTTTGTATTCAGGGGGTCTCAAAACATATATTGCCGGTGAAATCTCGGTATAGAAATTTTGGGTGGAATACAATACTTCCCCTGCTTACTATACGTAGTAGAGAAAGTAAAAACGACATGTTTGTTAAACACGAAACGTGGTATTTAAGATCAGCATTCTCCAACAAGATATTTACACGACTAACGAAATGTGTATCTTGATTTTATGCGAATAACCTTTGAAGTCCTCTTCATTCTGAATGACTTTTATGTAATTGGTAAAGCGTAAGGGCACACAGTTTATGTGAATTTTTTGTGGCGTTAACCAGGAATGTCATTAAAATGTGATTAATGTGATCATTAAACCCCTAACCTAGTCTGTCAATCAGTACTTATTTACTGGAGCTTTCGCTAATTCACTAAAAGTTGCTAAAACTGTGCCCATCTTTAAAAAAGTTTATAAAACGAGACCATAAAACTATAGAACTATTTCAGTCCTTCCTATTTGTTCTAAAATACTTTAAACTGTTATGAAATAGCAGCTTACTGCTTGCTTTGCAAGAAATAATTTTGTTTAGTAGGGGCCCAGTTTGGATTTAAAAGTGGTGTATCTACAACAGATGCTATTGAGAAACATATCTTCAGTTATTTTAGGTTTTGAAAATCACGAGAGTACGCTCGGAGTTCTATATGATATCTCCAAGGCATTTGCGTAATTCACGATACATTGCTTTCAAACCTTCAAGTTTATGATATAATGGGTACAAAATTGAAATTGTTTATAACCTACTTATCCAACCGTCAACAAGCATTTACTACAATACCAGTTTTTCAGGTGTTGGGCATGTTAATAATGGTGTGCCCCAGGGTTCAGTCTTAGGCCCTTTGTTATTTTTAATTATGGTAAATTACCTACCTTAGAACCTTCATTCTCAGTCCTTACTATAGGCTGATGATACAACCCTCTATGGCTCTCATAAAAATGTTACTAGCTTAACATCTTATTTATAATGTCTCAGATGAAGCTGTTTTTGGTTTTAACTAAATACAGTAAAGACTCAGTCGATACTTTTTTACCTTAAGGAGTTTTTTCCAATAGAAATTTGACGTGTTGCGTAAAACTATTGGGTATTGTGATGGGTAATAAATTAATCGTAATGAACATATTGATTGTATTAGCAGCAGACTAGAGTAATTTACTTATTGAGAAATTTGAAGCAACAAGCTCCTAATATATATTTAAAACCAGATTATTTTGCATTATTTCATATTATAATATCGTATGGTGCATTATTTGGGGAAATTCTAGTAAAATAACTGATATCTTAAAAATACAGAAGAAAGCAGGGAGAATCATTACTGGATCTCAATGTAACTCTCACTGTAAACCCTTATCAGTGAAAGTATATTAACAGTAATTAATCTGTATGTATATGTATATATATCCTTGTCTAATTAAAATTAAAACTGAAATTGACCGTCCACTGCAAAGTCACATAGGTATTCAACTAAGAATATCTAATTAGTTTCTCTACAGATGTTACAAAACTGGCTAAAACAGACATTTCTTACATTTATAAGGTATAAGATTGTTTAGTAAACTACCCCCATGCAGCCGTGAATGTAGATTTATCCAAATTCATAACTTTTATTCGTAACTGGCTAATTTCAAGTGCTTTTTATTCCATTGACGAATATTCTGATTTAAATATTATTGTATATTTTTAAGCTTTATAACCTCTCTCACGAGGTTTCAACCTAATAAAATTGATTGATTGAACCATTTCCAAGATATTCTTTGTTGTTGGTTTGAATTTTCAAATGCTTATACTTTTTTTCTTTCTCTACTACGTATAGTAAGTAGGGGAAGTATTGTATTCCACCCAGAAATTCGATACCGAGATTTCACCGGAAATACATGTTTTGAGACCCCTGAATCCAAAAAAAGCATTCTTGGAAACAGTCGGATAAACACTAAACTTGGGATTTAGGTTTAGTATCTTCCAGAGATGCGACACGAAGGTTTTCAAGAAACTCCCCCCACCCCAGTTTACACTTTACATGGAACATTTTTCGAGAATTTTAATTTTCTCAAAAATGGCTTTAACGATTTTGATTAAAATTTCATATGTTTAAGATATGTTCATGACAAATGAAATGTATATCTCGAATTTTCTGGGAATATCACCAAAAGCATTTTTCTTTGTGAACGACTTTTGCATAACTGGTAAACCATAAGAGATAGACAAAATTTTATACACAAAAAATGTGGATTGCGTTAAAATACACAATTTATCTCATATACATTTTTGTTGTTGAGTGAACCATTTTCGAGATATTGCTTGTGATTCCCTTAAATTTTTCAATACTTATTTTCTCAAATGGGAATTCATTATTCATTTTTTTGTCTTGGATATGCAAAGAGTATTAATCTGTGGCAAAGAGAATGGTGCTGAACATAGCAATCAGCTATTAAGAGATATGTCTATGCTTAAAGGCTACTACTGTATTTCTATATTGCCCTTGCAAATACAAAACAAGGGGAACATAGTACGCCTTAAGGGATAGTCAAATATTTTTAGAACTGGTGACTATGTGTAAAATGTAATTTTCTTTGTATGTCAAAAGATCGTTTCTGCAAATGTTTATCTCGATTAATATGAAATAGATGGAGAATAAGAGTTTGTAAAAATAGTTTGTACAAGAGTAGAGAAAGTCATGTGAGTGTAACACATCAGAATTTTTATTTATGCTTTTCGGTCATACAGACCGACACACATGGACTTATTTCCAAAATGCTTTATTTGGGTTCGGGGCGCCCCCGGTGAAATGTCGGTATCGAATTTTTGGGTGGAATACAATACTTCCCCTACTTACTATACGTATTAGAGAAGGTAAAATGGGAAGCATATAAATTCTTATTATTATTGTTGTTGGACCTGACTAACAATAGGGGATGTATATATAGCCAGTGAGATTCTCAAGATAAAAAGAATTGCTTCCAATTGCAGAGTGTCAAACAGGAACAATTCGGAATTAGCATACAATACAAAATTGGTTACATGCGTTTGTGCACAGAAAACTACCAATAAGAACATAATTCAGTGAACCAGCCTTTGCCTTTACAGCAAGTATCGAGTATTGGTGCTCAATAATCGGTATCGAATATCGAGAAATAGTGGTATCGTCTCATCACTACCTACACCAAATGTGTAAATGCTTAATGAAGGTTTATCTCGATCAACAATAAGTAGACAGAGGAGTGAGTAGAGAAAGTCATGTGAATACAACATATCAGATTTATAGTTAATAAACGGCTAATAGCTGTGAAGAGCGCAAAAGTGGGCTACACAGGTTTCTCAAGCCAACCGAGTTCTAGTAAAAGCCAAGTCGTCCAACGAGGTGGAGGTCCATTAGCAGTAATTGCCTTTTGCTTCTCCAAGTAATAACATTAGCACACAACACTTCCATATTCATTCTTCTGCAGCCGCAATAAGTAGCTGTAAACTGAGCAGTGAAACGAGTTCCCAAACTACTATAGCTGTACTACGAGTACTAACTAGTACATAAGATAGTTAACGCCGTCCATAGATGCAATAGAAATATAAACATCCTTGCTTTGAATGTGGTTTCATACGCGCCCGAAGTTAATTATCATGGTGTCCTTATTCCTTACCATACGTTATCACATTTGGAGAATGCTAATAGAGGATGGAGCCTTATAGCTTTTGGTAACAAGCCTAGAATAGATATCTCCCCAATGAGGAAGAAATGTCTAGTCGAAGTCGCTATCGATTTGAACTGTTATGCTGTGATACCGTAATTATTGACGGGAGATATAAATCTAATGTGTTACACTCACAGTACTTTCCCTACTCTTGTACAAACTATTTTTACAAACGCTTATTCTCCATATTCTTCATGTTAATCGAGATATCGAGATGTTAATCTTAATGCTAATTCTCTTGTAGATGCAAGGGGAATATGGTAGGTTAAGAACGAATTCCCATTTGAGAAAAAGTATAAGTATTGAAAGATTTAAGGGAATAACAAGCAATATCTTGAAAATAGTTCACTCAACAAAGCAATGTATATGACATAAATTGTGTATTTTAACGCGATCTACATTTTTATGTAGTAAAATTTTGTCTATCTCTTATGGTTTACCAGTTTACAAAAGTCGTTCACAATGAAGAATACTTTTGAAGACATTTCCAGAAAATTCAAGACATACATTTTATTTGTCATGAAAGTTTCTTAAATATATGATATTTTAATCAAAATCGTTAGAGCCATTTTTGAGAAAATTAAAATTTTCGAAAAATGTTCCATGTAAAGGGTAATATGGGTTGGGAGGATTTTCTTGAAAACCTTCATGTCGCATCTCTGAAAGATACTGAACCTAAATACCAAGTTTGGTGTTTATCCGACTGTTCGTTTCTGAGTTATGCTGTTCACAGTCAGACACACACACGGACATGTTTCCAAAAATGCTTTTTTTTTGGATTCAGGGGGCCTCAAAATACATATTTCCGGTGAAATCTCGGTAACGAATTTTTGGGTGGAGTACAATACTTCCCCTACTTACGAGTACTATACGTAGTAGACAAAGTAAAAATAATAGTAAGATAAGGAAACAATTGCAATAAATAATTTTCGCATATTCAATCGATGTATAGTGAAATAAGCCTGAGTTGAAAGAAAAATGTAATTAGCAAGTCATGTAAAGAAGACATTAATAACAGCCGAGTATAGAACACATTCGCTTAAAGACTCTTGGAATGCAGTTAGGTTTAAGTTCAGTACGTTTGCAAAGTTACTAGGTAGCAGTTCTGTAAGTTAGGAGCCGCATAGGTAGGATCTTAAGATTGGACCGCGCGAGAAGAAATGTTCGTAGGGGTATTGATATGTGGGCGGACCTTAACACTAGAATGCCCAGAGGGTTGTTTTTAAGTGATAGATATGTTTCACAGAATGATTGGAGCAACATTTCCTTTTATGAATTTTATTAATTTGGAATGTATTTTCATTATACTGAAAAATAGCACATTTCGCACAACTGACTATGATTTTTTGCAGGTTTTACCTTTAACGCCCAGAGTAGTCAAAATAAAATTGAATTTTATTTATGGACGCTCTTTAACTGCTGTGGTCCTTAGCGTCCCTTACTATATTGGGCGTGAAAGACTGGTAATTTTGCTCAGAGGCCTCTTTATCAGGCTTGAGGTTCTTTTACGTGCCGTAAATCTACGACACGGGAGCACCGGCTTTACTTCCCTTCCGAAGGAAGCCATGTTAAGGATTTTTACGCCACAAAAAAATCCATCGCCCTCCGCCAAGTTTGAACCCGAGACCTCGGGAACTAGAGGCTAGCATGGTAACCACTATGCCACGGTGGACGACAGAGTAGTCATATCGACTCCTTTAGGCCAATACTACAATTTTGTTTATTGATATGCCTAATGTTTATTTGATGCACTTCCATACTTCAGTATTTTACTTCATGAGTAATAATTAACTTTTGTTCATATTATTGAGATATAAATGGAGAACAGTGGACTCAATATGATTTACCTTTGTCACTCTCTTTCAAAAATCAGTTTATTTCACGCTCTCCCTTATTGAAGTCACTTTATTTTATGATGTGATAATTAATTTTTATTCATATTATTGTGGTATGAACTAACAACTATGCAACGTACTTTTGTTTGTCATTCCCTTGCAAGAATGTGTTACGAAGGTGACATTTGCGACGTTTGTGTGCTATATCGCCTTCATTTTCATCTCCATTCTTTTCAAAATCGTCTGTGGTCCTACGAAGTGTGAGCGATTATTATTATTATTATTATTATTATTATTATTATTATTATTATTATTATTATTATTATTATTATTATTACGTTATTTACACCACGCTTTGGAGTCAATTTGGAGGAGTTGTATTATTGTAGTCCTACAATTGGGGAGCCAAACTTGATGTAGTTGCAACCACTTATAGTACAAAGTTTCCGGTGGCCTTCACCCCATTGTTCACCTTCCGGTGGTCTTCGCCCGAAGTTTACTTTCCGGTGGCTTTCGCCCCAACGATTAGGAATGAACTTTGTATTTTGTGTTTCTTTAAATATTATATATATTTAGGTTCGCCTCGGCTACGTCAGTATTAATTTGTAGAAACATTATTTCTTAGCAGGGAGTGGTGCGGCTAAAGAATGTAGGCTTACACAAATTATAATTTTTACTTCACTCCTTTTATTAATTCTTGACACGATTAAATAACACTTCGCTGATATAGAGAGCTGTGAGATTGTTTATTAGTTAGTTGCACTTTTTTTAACACGTAAACTTTATAATGAATTTTCGTCTCACACTGAATACGCATTAACTTCTCGAGAACGCGTCTCGCGTCCAGTTAGGAACGCTGTCTACTAGCAACTTACTTCTACCGCCTGAATTTGCAAATTTCATCTATTTCAAGTCTCTGATTGGCTAATCCTATTCCAATAGAATACTTTTATTTAATTTTCAGGTTTTCTGGTTGTTGATTGGATATATATAAACTGTCTAAAAAATTACATTATTGTTGCTCCAAGAATTACTAGTAGCATTATTAAACTTTCTAATTCATTATTGCCTCAAGTTTATCTCACTGTTAGCAACTCTCGGCTTCTATTAATCACAGCTGCTATATTGTTAAATTACGTAATACATTCACATAACATTATTATACTGTACACAGTAATATAAACATATTCAATGACTGTAATATAGCTTTTTATATCTTGTTACATAAACATATTGCTTTAAGTCGGGTTGTTATTTAATTTATATATTATATAATTTGACTGAAAACATTAAAGTGTTAAAAATACTGCCTCAAATGAACGACTCTTCACATAGAGCTTAGTTCCTCTGGAAGTTGCTGAGAATCAGTATCATTACTATTAGATGATCATCTTCTGTAGTTGTCTGCGGTATAAACTCTTCTTTGTAACTCTGAAAGTAGCTCATCTTCATGTAAATAAGTTTCCGATACATTTCACTGACTCGCGAGAACGCTAGCTAATGTGACCGCTGGAGATTTCCACAGAACGTTCTAGAATGTTCTGGAAGCGAGAAGAGGGGAAACTCCCAGATGATTCTGTTTATCCTTCGATACGTTGGGCGAGAGCGTCTTCTTATCTCTGTTTATATCTCCAAATGCCCGGCGTCGATTTCCAGATAAGCTTGGGCATTTCATTTTTACTTTCTCTACCACATACCTAGTAGTAGCGAGATTTCACCAGAAATACATAATTTGAGGCCCTTGAATCCAAAAAGAAGCATTTTTAGAAAAAGGTCCATGCGTGTGCCCGTGTACATCATAACTCAAAACGAAAACTGGGATATATACCAAATTTGGCATTTAAGTTCAATATCTTTCAGTGATACAACGACACAAAGATATTCAAGTAAATCCCACCACCCCAGCTACCCTTTACATGGAACATTTTTAGAATTTTTTTTATATTAAAAATATTTACATGACAAATAAAATGTATATCTTGAATTTTCTGGGAGTAGCCTGTGAAGTCCTCTTTATTCGGAAGGAACTTTGTATAATCTTGTACAACTGATAAACGTTAAGTGATAAACAAAAAAGCACTACACAAAAAAATGTAGATCTCTGTAAAACACAAATTATTACAAATAATTTTTCTGTGGCATCATCCATTTCCGATATATACGTTGTTAGAATTGCCCAATACTTAGCCATTCTTCTTAGGTACTGTCGATTTTCAATTTTTTATCGCGATATTATGGAAAACGTGTAAAATTTTAAGGCCAGTGTATAGTGTCCAGTTCGTAAACCTTTGACTATCGTTGTTCCCTTTGTTTCTAGGAAACTAAATTTTTGTTCGTATATCTACTAATAAGCGGCAGAAGGTAGAAAAAGCAATGTAAATTTGTGTCAAATAAGAGTTTTTGAAGTCCTACAGTTAGCTTTCAGTTGTTTCTCGTGATGTGGTGGAAAAAATATGAACTTTAATGACCAGTATGTGTAACGACCCGTGTTTAAACATTTGACTATTGTGAAGGTAGAATAAGATGACCGAAAAATTTAGTGCCATAGCCGGGATTTGAACCACGGATCTCCTGGTCTCGTCCGTTTGCTCTAACCACCGAGCTACCATGGCAACATGCCGGCACGACCTTAAATTCTCCAAGTAATTCGCATTTCTCCTGTATTGAGATGACATAACCCAATGGCGACTTACAATGATGTAAGTACTTTTAAGTCCTGGGCTTCATAGCTTCAACCACTTTTAGGTGTCAATTAATGGAACATACGGTTTGTGTGGAAGAACAATTAATTCCATTTGACTATTGTATTTGCTTTATACGTATAACGAATTATATAATGAAATATTTCTTCAAACGTTTATCTTAATTAACTTAAAGAAGGATGAACAATTCTAAGGTGCATGTGTCTGCATAATTTCTCCGGGGATGTCGTCCTCCACTTTTCCAAATGTTTCCGATTCGCATCGTGGTCCTTAGGTCACTCAACCTCTAACGGAAATGATCACCTGCGGTTAGGTTAAGCCCAAGCGTGAAGCTTACTGACCATTTTTCAACCCAAATCATTGTGCGTTGTCATCAGTCTGACGTCAACTTCAGAACAAGAATATGACAGAGAATTCAGCTTGCTTGTTTACTTGTTGCAGATACAGCAAACAACTAGTCTTCCTGTTTTCAGATTTATATCAACAGATGAAGCAATTATCTGGTTATGGCATCTTCTCTTCTGTTTTACGGGTTACCCTCCTCGTTGTATGACTTACATCTCCAAGGACTTACAAGCCAATGCCTTCGGTCACTAACTTATGAGGACCAAGCAAACTCTGGATCATAACATATCCAGGATGGGTGATCAACCCAATGTCTTTTATGGCGACGAAGAAGGAATTGGAATGGAGCGATGAAAGGGATGATAAGAAATTCGCGGATCAAATTATCCGACCTAGCATTCGCCTAGTGACCACGAAAAAACCTTCGGTCGTTTGGGCGGTCCCGGGGGAGGTTATGATATACAGGGTTAAATAACTGATTCTCTATAAAAATGCAAATTACTTTTCTTTGCAATACAATATACACTGCCGTTTATGAAAATTGCAACACCAAGATAGACTTTCCCGAATAACTCCAAACTTGGTGGAAGTGTAGAGAAGTGTGTAAGCAATAAGTGATTAGGTTTGCAGAGAGTTGGGTGTACACGTAGGCCGAGCAGAGCGCTTTCGTGTCGGTTCGACAAGGTCAGTGTTGCGCCCAGTGTAGTCAGTGCAGAGCTGTCAAACAAGGTATAAACAATATAGGTTGTGCCGTCAAAGGGAGCCATATCGGCATGTGAGTGAGTTCGAACGGGGCAGAATGATCGGTCTCCGAGAAGCGGGTTTGTCATACGGCTCGTACAGGGCATGCTGCTACGACAGTGATGCGTGTGTGGAAGCAGTGGATAGATGAAGGTCGTACGCAGCGAAGGACGGGTACTGGACCACGGAACATGATCACAGCACGGGATGAACGTCATCTTGTCCGCATGGCCATAACGGACCGTATAGTTCCATCCACAGTGTTGGCTCGACGCTGGAGCACTACAACAGGTGTGGACTTGTCTGCATCAACGGTTCGTCGCCGTCTGCTGCAGGTTGGACTGGTTGGATGCATGCTATTACGTTGGCTTCCATTGTCCAGAGAGCACAAGCTCCTCTGACTGCATTGGGCACGTGAACACCGTAACTGAGGTACTGAGTGGCAAAATGTAGTCCCGTTTCAACGTGTCCTGCAGTGATGGCCGCATACGTGTCCAGCGGTACCGTGGTGAGCGCAACCTGGAAGGCTGCGTTGTTGAGCGGCATAGCGAACAAACACCAGGTGTGATGGTTTGGAGCGCCAATGGTTACAACAACCGATCTCGCCTCCTACGAATTGAGTACACTTGAACAGCAAATGGTGGTTGTAGAGCCTGAGGTACTCCCCATGCTTCAGGCATCTCCTACTGAATATTAGGGCTCAAAGGGCATGTATAGATTTGAAAAGTTTATCATTTGTTACTTGTCATGTACCTAACCTGTGGTATTAAATTCATTGAATCCATGCGTTTCCTTCTTGGTTTTGCAATTTTCACAAACGGCAGTGTTGATGGGTTACATTCACATTAATTTCTCTACCCACTACTGTTTAGTTTATATATATATATATATATATATATATATATTCTAGAAACTATTTTTACAAAAGCTTATTCTTCTATCTACTCCGCGTTAATCGAGATAAACCTTTGCAGAAATAGTTACAGTACACATTTCGTTGTAGATACGAGGGGGATACATGAAATAGAATAGATAGTCAGATGTTTGAAAACTAAATGCTAGCCTTGAAATACCACACTCTTTCTATGACATCACGAAGCAACTGAACAGCAACAGAACTTTAAGAAGTGACAAAGCATTGAAGACATACAATAACGGACATTGTGGTTTTAACGAGATCTACATTTTGTTTTCTGAAGTAAGTTTCCGTATACCCCTTTTGGTTTAACCGTTGTATGTAATTATAAAAAAGTCATTCAGAATGAAAACCGCTTCACAGACTATTCCCAGGAATTTCAAAGCATACATTTTATTTGGCACACAAATATCTTATACATGTGGTATTTTAATCAAAATCGTCACAGCCACCTTATAGAGAATTTAAAAGTTGTCCATGAAGAGGGTAGTTTCGGCTGTAGGGATTTCCTTGAAACGTTTGGTGTTGCATCCTTGGAAGATGCTAAAATTGAATACCAACTTTGGTTTTTATTCAATTTTTCAAGGGCAAATATTAGTATCGCCTTGGAAAATACTGCACAGTTTTTTCAGGCAGAAGTATTTGCTATCCTGAGCTGTGCTCTAGAAGGACTTTAGAAAGGTTACCATGATAAACGACTTTTCATCCTCACAGACAGTCAAAGTGCTTAAAAACACTCTCTTCAGACCAGGTAAAATTAAAACGGTTTGAGAAAGCCTAAATGTCCTGATCGCAACAAGCTTGAAATGCGGTGGGTGCAGGGGCATCGGGGAGTCTATGGAAAAAAGCTATCCTGAGATATCCTATGTTGGTTCTGAATCCGTTGGACAGTAAATGTATTGCCAAAACCTTGGTAAAAGTATGGATTAGGGAAAAACCACCAACTCATAAAGGCAAGCAAGGAAATTGGCCTTAGATCTAGCAACACTCTTCCCTCATCTCTCCTGAGGTTCGATACAACAGGAATAAGTAAAGTAGTTGTATTAATTTCTGAATATGTTCACTTTAGGAAACATCTATGTAAAGTAGGTCTCTCAAGGCTGAACCTATCTGCAGGCTGTCTTGCACATCCTCTTTGACTTCCCATTCCTGCCAAGAAAGAGACCATAGCCAGAGAAATAAGTTGCTGCAACTTGTTCAGGGAACAGATTTTGGGAAACAATAAAAGCATCTTCTTCAATGGGGTATTACGAGGGCTGTCCCAGAAGTATCCGACCCCATCTTTATTTCTCTACATGGTCTCCTTTCAGCTCGATACACTTTTCCCAGCGATGTTCAATAGCTTCGATACTCTGTTTATAGTGAGAACCGTCGAGTTCTGCAAAACTGCAAACTCCACCTCTTCATTGTTGGCAAATCTTTTACCACCAAGCCATTTCTTCAACTTTGGAAACAGAAAATAATCAGAGGGACCTAAGTCTGTCGAATAGGAAGCAATTTGAACTTTAACTCATTGATTTTGGCCATGGCGATAATGGACGTGTGAACTGGTGCATTGTCTTGATGAAACAGAACTTTATTTTTCGCTAAATGCGGCCGTTTTTTGCTTGATTTCGTCATAAAAACTTTGCAATAAGTTTGTATAATACCTGCTTTTGATTATTTTTCCTTTTTCAAGATAATTAATTAAAATTATCCCACGCGCATCCCAAAAAACTGACGCCATGACCTTGCCTGCAAATGGAATTCTCTCACCTTCTTTGGAGCCGATTTTCCTCTTTCAATCCACTGTTGACTGTTCATTGGTCTCAGGTGTGAAGTGGTGGATCCATGTTTCATCCATGGATTTTCTTCACAATTTCTGGCGTGGTCACCTCATTTGGTCAACCACTGCGATGTTCGTCTTGGCAGCTCGTACGGCCTCGCTTAAACTCTGCCACCCAATATTTTACTGTTGTAAACGAAGGAGCAGACTCCCCCAGAGTAGAATCTAGCTCAGCTTTAATATTAGTTGGGCTAAGACTTTTAAAATGAAAGTATTGTATCACATAACGATGGTCAGTTTTATCCATGTTTCCAATTTGGCTGAGAAAGTTCACTATTAATGGCTGCCAAACATTTACTAATCAAACTGAAGCGTTATAAGTGTGGTACTTTCTACCAGTCATTTGTTTGAAACAACGACTGCTACATATACGTCAGGTCGGATACTTCTGGGACACTTAACTTTTCGTTTATAAGTTATGCTGTTCACACACACATGGATGCTTTTCTAGAATTATTGACTTATCTTTTATGGACTTCTAACATGTATTTCCGGTGAAATCTCTGTATCGGAGTTTTGGGTAGAATGCAATACTTCTTTTACGTGCTATAAGTAGGTGGAAGTGAAAGCAAAAAATAAGCTAATTAAGTGATATTTCATATGGGTTTTATCACTCTGAAAATGCTGGCTTTATAGACGATCACCTGTTGTGCAAGTTTAACAGTGAATGGACGTGTTTAAATGTTTCCCTGTTGACGAAAGGAAGTGGAATGCACTTTAAGAAATTGATGCCGCTATAAAACACAAAATGAACAAAATGCGTGCACCATTTATCCGACGTGCCGAGGAGCCGAGCAGTCTCCGTACGTAGAGATCTACTTCACAGAGACGATGAGATGGTTATCAGAAACGGGGATAACGGGACGTGCCACCCGACATTCAGTGGCGGCTCTCTCCCCTCGTGCAGTAGATGTGCTTATGATAAAGCTTACAACATTATTCGCACATATAACTACTTAATGTAAAAAATGACGACAGTGTCATATTTGCATACAGACATTTCATGCATAAGGAGATCACAGATACAATGGCACGTTCTAGTTTGTTCTTCCGAGCATCATCAGGAAGAATCATCCATAAGTATATGTAGATGCCAAAAACGGAAACAACTTATCGGGTTATACAAAACATATATAAAAATCTTATGTGATACATTCACATGTCTTTCTCTACTCTGTATCGTTTAGTAGTGGGTATACAACCTATTCTTACTTAACCCTATTTTTCTATCTATTATATTTTGATCCAAATAAACCTTTGCAGAAATAGCTACATTACACATTATAAATACTACATAGATAGACAGACAGATAAGGTATCTTTATTGGTTTCAAATTATTGAAGTTATTACACAAGTATTTAATGCATGGGTCATTGACCTACCTTCCTTATTTAAGATAAAAGGTATTGGGACAAAATAAACAAGAGAAAAAGAAAAAGGAAAATAGAGATAAATTACCTTTGACTAACTGAACAAATTTGACCTAGCTTCGCGCACTTTAGCCAAGGAATTGCCCATGTTTTGCCAGTTCCTCTGGTCAGCCAGTAGCTCCCAACATGCCAATCTCTTTCTGACGGACTTAAGAATTTTTCTTTGAGTTCAATTGTTCGCTGGTTCTCCCACTGTGCACATTCCCCCAAAATATGTACCCAGAATGGGCAGATTGTCCTGCCAGAATCGTCAGTCATTTTCTGTTCACTCCAGCCCCCAGTCTAAACCATGCCATTCCTGATCTTTCCTTTCTTCCTAAGTTAAGTATATATGCCTCTTTAGTCCAATTAAATTTATAAATACAAAGAGAACAATAGTAAAATGTTTTAGAACTGAATTCCATACACTGGCCTTAAAATACCATACTGTTTCCGTGACATCCCGAGAAACAGCTGAAAATCGGCAGGACTTGAAAGGAATGACTGTGTTGAACAATTCGCAGCATTAATAACGGATACCTCTGAAATGGCTGATGCTACAAAGAAAAGTTATTTGGAATAAATTGTGTGTTTTAAAAAGATCTACATTTTTTCTATAGTACATTGTCGTCTATCCCTTAACGTTTACCAGTTATACAATATTATATAAAATTCCTCTCGAAGGAAGAGGACTTCACAGGCTGTTCCCAGGAAATTCAAAATATGCATTTTATTTGTCATGTAAGCGTCTTTAATGTATGATATTTTAATCTAAATCGTTATAGCCATTTTTAGAAACCAAAAAAATTCGAAAAATGTTCCATATAAAGGGTAGTTTGAGGTGTGAGATTTTTTCGCACCTTTGGAAGGTTCTGAACCTAAATACCAAATTTGATATTTATACAAATTTTCGTTCTTGAGTTATGCTGTTCACACACACACACGGACCTTTTTCTGATTCAAGGCGCTCCAAACGTGTACTTCCGGTGAAATTCCGGTATCGAATTTTTAGTGGAATGTACCTATGTACCTTGTAGAGAAAGTAATAAAAAGTTCATGCCTAAGCATACAAAATTCAGACTTTATTACATTGTAATTAAGCCAGAGTGCCTCTACACAGCAGCAACATTAATTTTGAACAGAAAAACAGACATCGACAATATTGTGAAAAGAGAATGCAAACTGTTAGAAGAAAAAGTTTAGGCCCACAAGACATAGGTGAACAATACAAACTCAAAAGTTGCGGGTGTTTTATTGTTATTTTTATTTAATTTGTTGAGCCCCACGTTTGGAAGCCAATTTGAAGTAACATTATTTGTATATGTTTGTATTTGTTAGCCCCACATTTGGGAGCCAATTTGCGATGGTAAATTTATAATGTTATTTGTGTATGTGTTTACTCATCGTGGTGATGCCATCTTGTGACGTGATTCATTTGTTCGGTTTGTTAGCTCCATCTGGTGTTAGCAATTTGCGGCAGTATTAGTTTTTGTTTGAAAGAATGCTACTTTTATTTTATTTAATTTTTGTTCACTGTCCTCCGGCTAGCTATGATCTTTTGGTCAAGCACTTCTCTTTATACAGGTTGTGTAAACGGAAAGGAATCTTTTATCCAAAGATAACACTGATGAAAGAATTTGTTTTACACTTTTTATTGTCGAACACATTCACTATCACAATTTACACATTGATCTTGACACTCGCCAAACTGAAACTGTTATAATAACTTCTTACTGATCACTTTTAATTCAGGTACTTCAACCTTTTGTATAATTAACTTTACAACACTTGAGAATTTTCATAACTCTGATACGCGTAACTTGCGAATCGATAGCCGACGTGTAATATTTCTGCTGGACTGAAGGCGACGTGTATTATACAAATATTTTCGACGAACTGACGGGGTCTATCTCTAACCTAGCCCTTTTTATACTCCTACACCCGATATGCCTAAAGATTATAACTGAATTGCTATTGGCTAATAAAACGCGCCAACATTAGCGTCTATTTTTATATCCAATGAAAATTATGAATACATATGCTCTAGGAAGAATGTTCCAGAAAATTCTAAGAAAAACGCGCCAACATTACGTAACTTCCTCGTCTCTAATAATGATAAACAGCTCACCCCCTAGCTGCATTGTTGCACGCTATTATTGTCAGTTTCAGTAAGGCAGTATAAACTTAATTCCCAACAATAATTACAATCAACAAACATCTCAAATCAATGTCACATAATAATGCATATTCACACTATAATCACTCTTTACATTTAAATAATTTGTGATACAAATTACTGCATCAAAGTAGAAATTAAATGAAAAAAGATTTGATGTGTTGCACTCACATACCTTCTTTACTTTGTACAAACTATTCTTACAAGGGCTGTTCTCCATCTCCTTCATGTTAATCGAGATAAATATTTGCTGAAACTGGTTGCTGTATGGAGCATTCCATTCTCTTTGCGTATCCAGGACATAACAAACAAAAAAATGAAATAAAAACCAACAAAAAAAACCGAATAACGAATTCCCATTTGAGAAAAAGCATAAATGTTGGAAAATTCAAACAAATAACGAGGAATATCTCGGAAATGGGCCACTCGACATAAAATATGTGTATAATATAAATTGTGTTTTAATGAGATCTAAATTTTTTGTCCAGTATAATTTTGTCTATCTCTTACGATTTACCAGTTATACGAATAAAGAGGGATTTTGTGGATATTCACAGAAAACACAAGGTATGCATTTCTTTTGCCATGAAAATATCTCAAATATAATATATTTTAATCAAAATTGTTAGAGCCATTTTTGAGAAAGTCAACATTTTCGAAAAAACGTTCCATGTTAAGGGTAGTCTGGCGTGGGGACATTTTCTTGAAAGTCTTTGTCTCGTATTCTTGGAAGATACTAAACTTAAATACCAGGTTTGGTATTTATCCAACTTTTTGTTTTTGAGTTATGCTGTTCACAGACAGATACATGTTTCCAAAAATGTTAATTGGATTCAGGGCACCTCAAAGTATGTATTCCCGGTGAAATCTCGGTATCGAATTTTTGGGTGGAATTCAATATTTCCTCTACTTACTATACTTAGCAGAGAAAGTAATATATACAGACATTGACAAAGGCGTTAGAAAACAATGGTTAACACTTTATGGAGTTATTAAACAGTAAACTCAAAGAGGCTCACAAAGCAAATAATGGAATTCTACGAAAATAGAAGTAAAGCACAAGTACGAGTAAAGAAGCATTGTTTTGATATTTTGCCGCTGCAGCGCTACTGTCGCGGTTTTGAGTATGCGCGATCGCTTCCTCCATTCATTAGGAAGCCATACGGAGCTGTGAGCGATCGTCATTGTTTTTCTGTTGTTACAGTGCTTCGAAATGTTCAAAATAATCAAACGACCCGCAGACTGTGAAGTCAGATCAGTGTAGGGATGGGACCTCGATACCGTCGATACCTCAATACTCTCGATACTCGGTGGTATCGAAGTTTGTCTAATATTTAACATTATTGAAAGTTGTCGCGTTTAACTTTATGATAGATAAGATAGAAAGGAGTCGAAACTTTACGTTATGACCTTGCACGTGCCCAAAGAGTTTCCGGACTTATAGATCTTGATGGAGCTTGACTGCGTTTCCTATGGGTGAATGAATGCAACACTCCACAGACTCTCGTGTCTAAATGAAAACATGCAAAACAATGGGGTAGGTGTAGAGGTACTCATGTAACATGTAGCGTTAACTGAGTTGTAAATGAAGCTGATTTAGTTGACACACTAAATCACGTTTCTGCGATAGTCTGGCTTGGTGACTCACTGTCAGCCATTACATTTATCAACTCCAGTGACAAAAATCTGTAAATCCAGAAACAAATCAGAACTTAAGACGTGAGATAATACATTGCATGGAAATATTTGTTCTTTACCTCCATCTGTTAGTTTGTGTTTACACAAATCAAATTCGGGTAAGGAGGGTAGCTTACAGGTATACCGTACGACTAATTTCCATAATATGGATAGAAAATCCTTTAAGGGAACAAGGTACTATGAAATGGTCAAAAATCACATTTTTGTTTTAGCCGCTAATAAAATCTCTATTATTTCCAGTTTCAGAAAATATATACTTTTTAGCGGTTAAGAGGTTTTTAAGACATATAAATGCTAGTCTGCATTCCTTTCAAGCTGTCATGCAATACCCCTTTTTAGAACATTTTTGTATCTTTCAATAACGAACGACTATATCATGCCCAGCGAGCAGTTCAGCAATTAACAAAAGAGGCCAGAACCAAGAGAAGGCAATCAGAAAAGCTAAAGCAATCCAGGAATGAAGGTGCAGATGATAATGACCCTGGAATGTACTGACGTGTGTCAGATTTTTAATGTTCAAATTTTAAATTCAGGTTTCTCAAAACACCATTTTTGGATACTTATGTATCTTTTGCTCAGAACGTGTGAGAGGTAGAGGGATGAAATTTTCAGTACATGTATACAACACATAGTTAAACTTTCTGAACCACAGCATAACTTTATAGTGTATATTAGTGATATTAATTAAGCAACAACATTGCATATTTTTCACATTTTTACTCTTTTGACTTAGCAAATATTTTGTTTTTCAATTTCTAGTGAACTGATATACATAAATATATAAGTGAAGTTCAGAAGATAGCTCATTATACTAAGAACAAGGTTGCAAAAATGTGATTCTATATTGACAGTAGTATCAGAGAAAAAGGTACATGAATTCCCATGTTTTAAGAGTAAATGTTGTTATTTTTCTGCTGAATGAAATAATTTTTACGGACTCAACTACATAAGCTATCAATGAAAACAACCACTTGAAATAATTGGCATGACTTTTAGAATAGTTCATAAACATTTCAGGTAAAACCATTGAGGACTTTAAGAGCAGTGGTAAGTTAACACACTTAAGGTGTAATTTCCATGTGTTTAGACTACCTTGTCCCCTTAAAAGGAAGCTTCCAACTTAACACGTAGTTGCATAGAAAGCGAAGCAAAGAATATAACAACATATCAACATAAAAATTACTGCCAATTGGAGAATGTCAAACAAGAACACTTTCTGAATTAGTATACAATGCAAAATTAGTTACACGTGTTTACACAGAAAACTACCAATAAGAACTTTATTCCCAGAACAAGCTATCGCCTACGCAATTTTTTATAAAGTGAATATCGACTATCGATAATCGCTGTTCGAAAATCAGTGTCGCTATCTGGTATCGAGTACCAAGAAATATGGTATCGACCCATCATTAGACAGCAAATATTCATCTCCAATTGTGTGAGGATTATGGGGAAATAATGAGTGACTATGCCCGGCCACACACAGCCAAAAAAACTCAAGTTCTGATCGCATCATTTGGTGGGGAACATTTCGTCCACCCTCCCTACAGTCCGGATTTGGCATCGAGCGATTTTCACATGTTTCTTCACCTGAAGAAATTCCTTGTTGGAGAACATTTCAACAATGTTGTTGTGAGACAAGAAGTACAGACTTGGCTTTCCTCACAGGCGGCATGATTCTTTGACGAAAGCACACAGAAACTGGTTTCTTGTTACGACAAGTGTATGAATAATGGCGGTGACTAGGTGAAGTAGTGTAAGGTAATGAATGATAATAAAGTATTTAGAAAATAATGTTGTGTTAGTTTTTTTAAAAAAAAATATCGGTACTTACTTTAAAAACACGCCTCGTAGATAGTGGATTGGTGAAGTAAAAATGAGTTAAAATGTACAGGAAGACATCTTAGACAGTAAAAATGAGGTAAAATTGGCAGGCAGATATCCTAGACTGAGATATCTTTAGAATCAAAGTGCATAACTGGCAAGTTGACCAAGAGGACAAACCGAAAAAAGAAATGGAACATGGACAGACGAGAGAAAGAAAGCCCACAGCCAAGGAATGAGAGAACTATGGATTCAAAAGAAAACAAAAAAACAGCTCTAAGTATTTTGCGTACACCTACATGGGCTCATTCCCTTATAAAAGTAATCGTAAATTTTATTTTAATGTCAAGTATTACTTCTTTAGCCTCTGAATAAAACTCCCATCCAAAAAGACATTCAAGGACAGTTTTTATGACATGAGGCGGTTCACCTAAATTAATCAACACTACACGGACAAGTTTTTTTTTTGTCCTCTTTATTTTTCCTCAGTTTTAATCACGCCATGTTCTTCTTTTTGACAGCTTGATACATGAAATGACTGGCCTTCAAATTCAGGTCTATAGAGGAGACAGTCTTTTGACACATATTTTGTCTCTTACAGTTAACTTCCTATACAATGTCCCATTTGCATTGTGTTTTAGAAATTAAGCCAGAACCTCAATAATAAAACCTAATATGACTTAAAATATTGCATATTGAAATTTCACTGGAAATACTCATTTTCATATCGCCTGAATAATACAAAGATAAGTATTTATATTCCTGTTTGTTTATTTTTCGGTCTTTAACTCAAAAACGAAAAGTTGGATGAATACCAAATTTGCTATTTAAGTTCAATATCTTCCAAAGTACGACACAAAGATTTTAAAGAACATCCCCCACCTCTTATTTGGAATATTTAAAAAAAATTATTTTCTCAAAAATGGCTCGTATATTAAAGATATTTTCATGACAAGTGAGAGATATACCTTGAATCTTCTGGGAATAGCATATGAAGTCCTCTTCATTCGGAAGGAATTTTGTATAATCTTTTATAACTGGTAAACGTTAAGTGATGGACGAAAACATACTGCACAAAGAAATGCAGATCTTTTTAAAACACACAATTTATTTCTAATAACCTTTTTGGTGGCATCAGCCATTTTCGAGATATCCGATATTAATGGTTTGAATTGTTCAACTCTTTATCATTCTTTCAAGTCCTGCCGACATTCAGTTTTTTTCTCGCGGCTATACTGAAGGAGTATGGAATTTTACGGTCAGAATATAGCGTCCAGTTCTTAAGCATTTCACTATCGCCATTCCATTTGTATTTGTAACGAATGTGTAATGTAGCTACTTCTGCAAAGGTTTATCCCGATTAAAATGAAGTAGAAAAAAAGCCTGATGTGTTACATTTACATAACTTTCTCTACCCTCCATAATTAATTAGTAGCTATACAAATTTCAATTAGAAAGTTCATGTTTATATCTGATTCATTTTAATGCAGATAAACCTTTGCAAATGGCCTTAAAATTCCATATTATTTCCATGAAATTGCGAGAAACAACTGAAAATCGATGAAACTTAAAAAGAATGACAAAGTATTGTACAAGTCGAACCATTACTAACAATATTTCGGAAATGGCTGATGCTACAAAAAAGTTATTTGAGATAAATTGTGTGTTTTAAGAACATCTAAATTTGTTGTGCAATAAGTTTTCGTCTGTATCTTTATATTTACCAGTTATAAAAGATTATGCAAAATTCTTTCCGAATAAATAGGACTTCACAGGTATTCCCAAAAAATTGAAAATTTACATTTTATTTGTCATGTGAATATCTTTATTATTTGATATTTTAGAGCTATTTTTAAGAAACTAATAAATTTCGAAAAATGTTCCATGTAAAGGGTAATTTTGGCTTAAGAATATTTTTTTTGAAAATGTTCCTGCCTCATCTTTGGAAGGTACGGAAACATACCAAGTTTGGCACGAACGTTTTTCTAAAAATGCTTTTTTTTGGATTCTGCGAGCCTCAAAACATGTATTTTCGGTGAAATTTCGGTATCGAATTTTTGGGTACGGTGTAATACCTTCCCTACCTACTATGTACGTAGTAGAGAAAGTAAAAATTGTGTTTACTGAAGAATGAACAAACGTGACAGAACTACATAGAAGATTTTGTTGCTAATAAAATTAACACTGCTCGTCAGGTCTTACAAGACCCAAGCACTTCCAAAAATATGATAGGTGTAACTAATAATCCCATTATATCAGCTTAACTTGGAAAACTGTACGCATTTTAAGTCAGAAAGTTGACATGTTTCATAGTTTTCATTGTTAGTTAATATTAGGTCATCTCATAAATAACGTTGGTTTTCTAATTGAGTTTATAACGCACATCTATATTTTTTTATTTTTGTCAATAGTACTTATAGGGTGCTGTAGTTATTGTTCTGTATTGTTAACATGTTGGCAGCCAGCAGTTGATAATACAAGATTTTAAAATGGAGGCAACAAAGCTTGAGGATATAATCCTTATGAAGCACTACTGGAAACAAGATTATAAAGCTGCTGCCGCGGCTCGAAGAATATTTGAAGTCGAAGGTGAAGGTGTCGCTAGTGAGCGTGTGGCACAATGCTGGAACCAGCGTTTCAATAATAGAGACGAAAACATTAAAGATTTACGACGTTCTGAAAGATCCAAGTTATGGAATATTGAGTATACACGCAGGGTTTTGGAAGAAAATCCACAGACAAGCATCGGAGGTTGTCTGAAGAACTTGGTGCTCCAAAAGATACCATACATTGCGATATTAAGACACCTAGAAATCGCCCAGAAGCTTTAAATTTGTACCACATGAATTGACACCTGATCAAGCTCAACGTAGAGTGAATATCTTTTGTCACTTATCCTAACCGCTGGGATGATAGACTTATCAGTAGCACTGTCACACCTGATGAGAAGTGGATATATTATCGCAACTCTGACACCTCAAACTGTGGCTCGACATCAGTCCGCCTTCAAACGTCATCATTAAAAACAATAGGTTCGGTCCCAAAATAATCATATCTGTCTGGTGGAATTCTGAAGGTGTGATTCACAGGGAATTTGTTCCAAACGGACGTGCAGTCGATGCGATCTTTATTCTCACCAACTGGAGCCAAGTTCATCAAGCTTTTAGTTAACAGAAACAGGGCTCTCTTGCAGCAGGGCAATGTGAGACTTCATACAGCTCAAAGAACAATAGACAAAATTCATGAATTGGAAGGAATCTAACTACTACCACATCCAGCATATAGCCCTGATCTTGCGCCATCAGATTACCATCTGTTTAGATCCATGGCCCGTTTTCTACGTGGAAGAAATTTTGAAAACATTGAAGCAGGGTATCAACGAATTCTTCGCATCAAAAACCAGAAACTGGTACCGTTGCGGGATAGTAATTCTACTTACTTTGAAGATTAGAATCATTTCCTGTAACAACACCTTTGAAATAAAGTTTTACTTAAAAACTGACATTACTTATGAGACATCATCTATATTTCTTTCCCATTTATGATGACCTAGAAACGGAAATGGACGATGCTTCGATAATGGAAAAAGACAGTTTTCTATTAGAGTTTGTAGAGATGTGAAATATTGATGGTTACAGAGAGTGGTGTGTCTCTTAATCAACAGATTTTTCATTATAGTCATTATTGAGTGATACAACCTTTGCAAATCACTCAACAATCACTCAACAACTTGTTTGCTTCTCCTTTCAAATTCAATGCAATGTTTCCATTTTGGATCCCGTTGTGTTTCACTCAAGTTTGTCTCTAAGCAGACAAAGGAAGGGTAGGTCATGACTAGGAAGCTGAGGTCAAGCAAGAGTTCATTTCTGTTCTTGTTCTCCGGAAACCGAATGATCACGACCAAGACACAAGTGGAATGTTAAACATCGCTAAGTACGTGGACCACCTTGTAGCTTCCTGTCAACTTACAAGTACCCACAAAACCTACTTTATATGGAATACAAGAAAAAAATTCTTGTATTCCATATAAAGTACGCTGTCCTTAAAATTCCATACAGTTTCAATGGAATCCAGAGAAACAACTGAATGTTGAAAAGACTTAAGAGAATGACCAAGAAATGAACAATTCCAATATTTAATAATGGATATCTCAGAAAAGAACTTATGACACAAAAATTATTTGAAATACATTGTGTGTTTTAAAGAGTCTGCATTTTTTTGTGTGTTACTTTTTCGTCTATCGCCTAACGTTAGCAGTTGTACGAAATTATACAAAATTCCTTCCGAATGAAGAGGCCTTCAAAGGCTTGCCATTTTGAATTTGAATTCTGCACCATTTCAACGAAAAAGAAAAAGAAATTATATTCCGTACACTCTCTGGATGGACAGGTAAACTTAAGCCATCTTTTAGGGAATGTTTTACTCTACAAATTTGGTATACTGTTAGATATGATAGCTTCTGTGTTCTCAAGCCATGTGGATTCATTCTTTGAAATCGTCCTTCGTGGTGTAGTGGTTACCATGCTAGCCTCTAGTTCTCGAGGTCGCGGATTCAAACCTGGCGAAGGTCAATGGATTTTTTCGGCTATAAAAATCCTTAGCATGGCTTCCTTTGGAAGGGAAGTAAAGCCGGTGGTCCCGTGTCGTAGATTTACGGCACGTAAAAGAACCTCAAGCCTGATAAAGAGGCCTCTGAGCAAAATTACAGGTATTTCACGCCCATTATAGAATGGGGCGCTAAGAATCATAGCAGTTAAAGAGCGTCCATGAATAAAACTCAATTTAATTTTATTTATTTATTTGAAAACATTTGCGAGTTTGTTTTCTCCACTTTTGCATTTTCTGTGAATTACATTTTCCGGCATAAATGACCTGTTTTCTCAGAAACTATTGAAGCAGTATTTTTAACAATTAAATAATTTCAGTCTAATTATATAATATGTAAATTCAATAACAGCTTGCCTTAAAGCAATATGTGTATGTAACAATATATAAAAAGTGTATATTACGGTCATTGTAAATGTTTATATTATATGTACATGTTCAATAATGTTATGTGAATGCATTACGTAATTTAATAATGTAGGAGCTGTGAGAATAATAGGTTAAAAGTTGCTAACAATGAGGTAACCTTGAGGCAATAATGCATTTGAAAGTTTAACAATACTACTTGTGATTCTTGGAAGCAATAATGTAATTTTTTGTGACAGTTTATAAAATAGCCAATCAACAACCAGAAAAAGCTTTAGTTAAATTAAGGTATTCTATTGGACTAGGATTAGCCAATCAGAAACTGAAATATAGCAAAATTTACAAATTTAGAGTTTAGATGGTTGCAGATAGTGTTCATAATCGGACGTGAGATGTGTCCTCGAGAAATTTAATACGTATTTTGTGTGAGACAAAAATAGTTTATGTGTTAAAAAGTGCAAGTATTTAATAATAAAAAATCTCACAACTCCCTCTATATCAGTGAAGTGTTATTTAAATCGTGTCAAGCATTAATAAAAGGAATGAAATAAAATTATAATCTGTGTAAACCTACATTCTTCAGTCGCACCACCCCCTGTTAAGACATACATGTCTCTAAAAAGAAATAAATACTGACGCAGCCGAGGCAAACATAAATATATAATATTTAAAGAAACAGTTAAATTACAAAGTTAATATTTTTAAACTTGGGGCAAAGGCTACCAGAAACTGGGTACTATACGTGCGGTTGCAACCAACTTTAAGTTCGGCTCCCAACAGTTGAAATATAATACAACCTACTTCAAATTGACGCCCAAAGCGTGGGGCAAATAACGTAAAGATATAATAACCACTTCAAATTGGCTTTCCATGCGCGGGGCAGATAACAATACAAAAAAATCACATAAAACAACTTTTTACTATCCAAGATAGATAAATTAAATTTTAGAGTGATAAAAACAACCTCCAAATGTTGTTGTGTATCTACTTAGGTGTAAATAAACTGGTTGATTATTTTGTAAATAAAGTAATTTGTAATAAATTTTAATCACGATGATAAAATAAAGAAAAAAGTATCTTATGTCCCTTAATAAACTTTTATGGGATAAAAGCAGATCAGTGAACTTAGAAGAGGTGTAACCTGTAAAAGCTTTATTCCGATGTCTTATGTATTTTCTGAGATAATGGGTCATGAATTTAGCAGATTGATATTGCGAGATAGGCCTTTCTTCCTCTTTCTTTCTTCCAACAACTTTTGAGAAGGCAGTGACCGAACTACACAATTCCTGAACGCGCTCCGATGCACTTTTGTCTACGCATCGCAGGACTCTCTGTTTCAGTAGCTGAAACTATATGGGTTACAATATACGAGAAATTACCAAATTGCTACTTTGGCATTTTTCCACCATTATGGGATAAGTCACTAGAATTTGGTGATATTTGGTTTGCTAGGTTCCATTCATAAACGCAACTCCTCTGCACATACGCACCTCTTACATGTATTGAGAAGGTTAGTTATATTATGCCTGTTTCATTGTCGCCCTGTTTTTATATTCTTAAAAGTTCTAACTTTGCACGCCGACCATTTAGTCACCAACGATCACTGATCATGATATTAATTATATTGCTATGCGTATTAGCGGGTTCAAAACCGGTAGAGGGCGATGGATTTTTTCGGGCGTAAAAATTGTTAGCATGGCTTCCTTCGGAAGGGAAGTAAAGCCGGTGTCCCGTGTCGTAGATTTACGGCACGTAAAAGAACCTCAAGCCTGATAAACAGACCTCTGATCTAAATTACCGGTCTTTCACGCCCAATATAGAATGGGACGCTAAGGACCATAGTAGTTAAAGAGCGGGTTGGGTGGGTGGGAAGTGAGCGTTTATTCCTTTGTGTGCTGTGTGTTAGCGTCACTTCAGGTCGAGTGTCTGGTGTGGAAGGTCTATGTGAATTCTGTGAATGTAACTGCATGTGTGTAGCACCTCCCTTCAATTTCTTCCTTTTTATCTTTTGTGTGAGATGTAGAGGCACCGTGCTTATATTCAATAAACCACAGGTAATGTGATTAATGTGAAATTCTGTGTATTTTGTGATAACTATCCCACACCTGCTCCGGAGGTGTAGTTAAAGCTTCTGGTCCTCTCACTACTTCTGATGCTATGCCTCCCAAAGTTTATGCTGGGGTAACTAAAATTTAATATCTAGCTGCAAACCTTTTTGGCCTCACCCCGGTATATAACAATATTACTTTATCATTGTTTTAAAATCTAGCATTGGTTGGCGAAGCCGGTCTTATAAGTGAATGGTCATTTACAAACTCTTCGTCTCCAAGGCCTAGAATTAAACGCGCTTCAGCTGTTTTCAATTATGCAACGCGGGCAAGGCCTCCTGCGATGAAACTGTTAGCGGACGGACAGAAGTTTGCTTTTAATGCAAACAGAGGTAATTAAATGTGCGGCTGTCAGGGCACTTCGCCCACGCTAGCAGCTTGTTTCCGTTGATTGATCACGTCATAAACTTCGGCTGCCCAAAACACTTTGCTCTGTCGCACACACGTTTAATAACACGCATGTGTCTTGGTCGCTTAATCAAAATGGAAATGAGGGTCGGGAGGTCGACCTTCGCACACCTCGGGCCGGCCTGGGTGCGGTCCATCTGTCGCGTTCCACCGAAGCAAGGGATGCCATTCATTGCCAGTGAAATCTTTACTTCGATTTTCAGCATGCCTGGTTCCTCTTGATGCAGAAACCTTACAACCCGATAACTGCATCATTGGAAAACGAGAGAGTAATTTTAACTTCCGAGATACTCCACTATACTTAACGCATGTGTGTTGCATACTATTCTTTCAATGATAGTGAATAAAAACAATTATGATGTTTTACATTCATATGACTTTCTCTACCTTCATTCGTTTTAGTAGGCATGCAAATTATTCTTATGAAAGCTTGTCTATCTACTTTATTACTTTCTCTACTACGTATAGCAATTAGGGGAAGTATTGCATTCCAACCAAACATTTGATACCGAGATTGCACCGGAAATACCTGTTTTGAGGTCCCCTGAATCCAAAACAAAAGCATTTTAAGAAAAATATTTGTGTAGATGTGTGTCTGTGTGCCTTTGAACAGCATAACTCAAAAATGAAAAGTCGGATAAATACCGAACTTGGTATTTACTTTCAGTATCTTTTAAAGATGTAACACAAAGACTTTCAAGAAAATCTCTCTACCCTAAACCACCCTCTACATGGAACATTTTTTGAAAATTTTGATTTTCTGAAAAAATATCTCTAACGGTTTTGATTAAAATATCACATATTTAAGACATTTTTAAGTTATAAAAAAGTATATGAATAAATTGCGTGTTTTAAAGAGATATACATTTTTTGTGTAGTAAAATTTTTGTCTGTCCCTTACAGTTTACCAGTTATGCGAAAGTCATTCAGAATAAAGCGGACTTTTAAGACATTCCCAGAAAATTCAAGATATACATTTCATTTGCCATGAAAATACCTTAAACATATGATATTTTAATCAAAATCGTTAGAGCCATTTTTGAAAAAATAACAATTTTCGAAAAATGTTCCATGTAAAAGGTAGTCTAGGGTGGTGGGATTTTCTTGAAAATCTTCGTGTCGCATCCATGGAAGTTACTAAACTCAAATACCAACTATGGTACTTATCCGAGTTTTGGTTTTTGAGTTATGCTGTTCACAGACACACAGAGAGACATAGAGACAGACACACACACATGCACACACATACAAATGTTTCCAAAAATGTTTTATTTGGATTCAGGGCACCTCAAAACATGTATTTCTGGTGAAATCTCGGTATGGAATTTTTGGGTCGAATGCAATACTTTTCCTACTTACTATACATAGTAGAGGAAGTAAACATATATGTTTTTGGATTCACCGTGTCTTAAAACGTGTATTTCCAGCAAAATCCCGCTTTCGAATTTTTGGGTTGAATACAGTATTTCCTCTTACTATAGGTAAAGTAAAAGTTAATAATTTACTAACAGCTGCTGCACATGGTGGTTCCAGTAGTAAGGTCACCAAGATACATTGGTGGCAGTGGCGATCGATTATCCACGCCTGGTCTTTGGCCATAAAAGATCAATAATGTTCAGCCCATACTTAAGTGTTTCATGAATTAAATCTTAAGTAAATATTAGAAAAATAAAATTAAAGCATGTATTCAGGTAATATTTTAAAGCCAAAGTTCAATCGTTAAATGTGATTATATTCCATAAAATCTGATGTGTTACACTCACATGACTTTCTCTACTCTTGTAAAAACTATTTTTACAAACGCTTATTCTCCATAAGCTTCATGTTAATCGAGATGTTAATCTTATTACTAATTTTCTTGTAGCGATAGTCAAATATTTTAAGAGCTGGTTGCTATGTGGCGCATTCCATTCTCTTTGCATGTCCAGGACATAAAAAAAAAGAACAACGAATTCCCATTTGAAAAAATTATAAGTATTGGAAAATTTAAGGGAATAACAAGCAATATCTCGAAATCAGTTCACTCAACAAAAAAAATGTATATGGCACAAATTGTGTATTTTAACGGATGTACATTTTTTGTGTAGTAAAATTTTGTCTATCTCTTATGGTTTACCAGTTATGCAAAAGTCGTTCACAATGAAGAATACTTTTGGAGACATTCCCAGAAAATTCGAGATATACATTTCATTTATCATGAAAATATCTTAAACATATGATATTTTAATCAAAATCGTTACAGCAATTTTTGAGAAAATTAAAATTTTGGAAAACTGTTCCATGTAAAGCTTAATCTGGGGTGGGGGCATTTTCTTGAAAACCTTCGTGTGGCATCTCTGGAAGTACTGAACCTAAATACCAAGTTTGGTGTTTATCCGACTGTTCGTTTCTGAGTTATGCTGTTCACAGACAGACAGACACACACACGGACATGTTTCCAAAAATGTTTTTTTTTTAGATTCAGGGGCCTCAAAACATATACTTCCGGTGAAATCTCGGTATCGAATTTTTGGGTGGAATACAATACTTCCTCTACTTACTATACGTAGTAGAGAAAGTAAAAATTATTTATGTAAGCTCTTTAACTGCTATGGTTATTGGGTGAGAAAGACCGGTAATTTTGCTCAGAGGCCTCATTATCAGGCTTGAGGTTCTTTTATGTGCCGTAAATCTACCCGTCGGACTACGGCTATACTTCCCTTCCGAAGGAGGCCATACTAGGATTTTTACGCCCGAGCAAAACATGCAGGTTGGTTAGTTTTCCAACACTGAATGTGGAAAATTCAACTTCTACCATGACAGCATGAACGCGAAGTGGATCAAAAATACTATCGACGAAAATAAGTTATGCAGCAATTGGATCATCTTGATGATTATGGTACTTACTCTTGTCTTTGTAACAGATTTTACGTGCTTCATACTCGTATTAAGGGGTTAAGGTACTCTGAAATGGTCAAAAATCACATTTTTTTGTTTTAGGCACTAATAAAATATCTATTATTTCCAGTTTCAGAAAACATATATTTTTGGGTGGTTAAGGGGTTTTTAAGACATTTAAATACCATTTAAATACTAGTCCGCATTCCTTTAAATCTGTTATGCAACGCCATGTTTGGAACATTTTTGAATCTTCAGTAATGAACGACTATGTCATGCCCAGCGAGCAGTTCAGCAATTAACAAAGGAGGCCAGGACCAAGAGAAGGCAATCAGAAAAGCTGAAGCAATCCAGGAATGAAGGTGCAGATGATTATGACCCTGGAATGTACTGAAGTGTGTAAGAATTTTGATGTTCAAACTTTAAATTTAGTTTTCTCAAAACAACATTTTTGGATACTTATGTACCTTTTTCTCAGAAAGTATGAGAGGTAGAGAGTTGAAATTTTCAGTACATGTATAAAACACATATTTAAACTTTATGAACCACAATTATAATTTTATAATGTGTATTAGTGGAATGAAGAAGGCAACAACATTGCAAATTTTCCACATTTTTACTTTTTTGAAGTTGCAAATTTGTTTTCAGTTTCTAGTGAAGATATATATATATATTTATATATAAAACTAAATAATTGAGGTTCAAAAGATAGTTTATTATACTAAGAACAAGCATGCAAAAGTGTGATTCTGTATTGCAAGTAGTATCAGAGAAAAAGGTACATGAATTCACATGTTTTAAGAGTAAATTTTATTATTTTTCTGCTGAATGAAATACTTTTTACCGGCTCAACTACATAAACTATCAATGCAAAAAACCACTTGAAATAATTGCCATGATTTATAGAATAATTCATAAAAATTTCAGAAACAACTATTTAGAACTTTAAAAGCAGTGGTGTTTTAACGCACTTAAGGTGTAATTTGCACGTGTTCAGACTATCTTGTCCCCTTAAGACTATGTACGAGTTGGATACAACATTTTATGCTACCATAGCATTCTAAATTCTAGGAAATAAACCGTGGAATAATTCGGTATCCATAGGTAACATAAGTGAGAGCGTCTTCATATGTTCGTAAATGAGATGTTAGCTTCTCTCTCTCTCTCTCTCTCTCTGCATTTCATTCGTTAATACCCGGCGTGTTGAACCGGTAAGGAAGACATCCACTTGCATGCATTGTCTTCATGAGAGAGATGATCAGGTGTTACGGACTGTGATGTAGCCTTCAGCACAGCATGGTAAATAATAGTGTGCCAATAATAGCAATGTCGTATTACCTATATCAATGGCGTAATATTGGTATTCCAAGTTGCTGTTGTTTGTAGAGAGAAGATGGACCATTTTGTGACATTATTTTCTCTGAGCAATAAAGATGCAAAACCCTCTGAACACCAATCATGAAAATCTAAACGTATAATCACTTACCATGCTGTGTTGACAATAGGCTATATCACAGTCTGTAACACCTGCACACTTCTCTCCCAGGAAGGGACTGCATGCAAATGGCTGCTTTGCCTATTGGTTCAACACAATGGGAAGCTAAAGTCTCATTTATGAACATATGAAGTTGTCACTTAGCAGCTATGGATGGGGAATTATTTCATAATTTTTTTCCTAAAATGTACAATGCCAAGATTACATAAAATGTTGCATCCAACTCGTGGATAACTTTATAGACTTTGGGTATAACACTCCACCCTTTTTTGGCCAGACAGCAGACTTTCTGGCCAAAAAGGGTGCAGTGTTATATTAAAAATCTGAGGTGTTCCACTCACATGACTTTCTCTACTCTTGTACAAACTATTTTTACAAACGCTTATTCTCCATATGCTTCATGTTAATCGAGATGTTAATCTTATTGCTAATTTTCTTGTAGATGCAAGGGGAATTGGTAGGCTTTAAGCTATAGTAAAATATTTTAAGAGCTGGTTGCTATGTGGAGTGTTCCATTCTCTTTGCATTACCAGGACAAAAAAAATGAATAACGAATTTGAGAAAAGTATAAGTATTGGAAAATTTAAGGGAATAACAAGCAATATCTCGAAAATGGTTCACTCAACAAAAAAATGTATGTGACATAAATTGTGTATTTTAACGCCATCTACATTTTTTGTGTAGTAAAAGTTTGTCTATCTCTTATGGTTTACCAGTTTTGCAAAAGTCGTTCACAATTAAAAATACTTTTGGAGACATTCCCAGAAAATTCGAGATATACATTTCATTTGTCATGAAAATATCTTAAACATATGATATTTTAATCAAAATTGTTAGAGCCATTTTTGATAAAATTATAATTTTCGAAAGATGCTCCATGTAAAAGATAATCTGGGGTGGGGGGATTTTCTTGAAAACCTTCGTGTCGCATCTCTGGAAGATACTGAACCTAAATACCAAGTTTGGTGTTTATCCGACTGTTCGTTTCTGAGTTATGCTGTTCACAGACACACACAAATAGACACACTCACACACACACACACTCACATAGACACGCACACACACATGTTTCCAAAAATGCTTTTTTTGGATTCAGGGGGTCTCAAAACATATTTTCGTTGAAATCTCGGTATCGAATTTTTGGCTGGAGTACAATACTTCCCCTACTTACTATACGTAGTAGAGAAAGTAAAAATGTTCCAAGGAAAGAAGCCGTTGCTCATTTCAGATTAGCCACTAGATATGACTGTCTGGCGGAACATCTACATAGATTTGGTTTTATGAATGACAAAGCATGTAAAATTTGCAATCCCGACAAGATTTTAAATGGAGAACACCTACTGGAATGCCCAAAATTGAGGAAAGCTGTACCAGATGGGAAGATACACAATTTATATTAGCTAGGAAAGGAAAAATTGATGGATCAAATTTCTGCGCATTAGGTCAACAACAACACAACACTCGTGGATAAACAGTATTCTGATTTGCAGCATTGCTTGTTCAGGTCGGTGTAATTCACTTATATGAAAAGCGCTACACGTTCTAACAGATATCATGGATTCGTGTGATCCTCCTTTCGACCACAGCACTGTTACAGGGTGGCGACATAGATGCTGGTCGCCTCTCCTTGTTAAAAGTGTCAGTGACCGATGTCCAAGCTAGAATTCCTGCCCGAAGGGTAGATCAGTGAACCTTCCACACACACTGCACCTGGCGCCTCGCACATACATTGTATGCAAGCGTGGTTCAAACTATACTGCGACTCATAAAGTAAGGCATAAACAGTCCAGAGTTAATACCGGTGTGGCCATAAGTGGGAAGTTCATAGGCCAAAACGTTACAAGTTTATATTAACTAGCCTTTATTACTTTCTCTACTACGTATAGTAAGTAGGGGAAGTATTGTATTCCACCCAAAAATTCGATACCGAGATTTCACCGGAAATACATGTTTTGAGACCCCCTGAATCCAAAAAAAAAACATTTTTGGAAACATGTCTGTGAACAATATAACTAAGAAACGAACAGTCGGATAAACGCCAAACTTGGTATTTAGGTTCAATATCTTCCAGAGATTCGACACGAAGGTTTTCAAGAAAATCCCCCCTTCCCAGATTACCCTTTACATGGAACATTTTTCGAAAATTTTAATTTTCTCAAAAATGGCTCTAACGATTTTCATTAAAATATCATATATTTAAGGTATTTTTATTACAAATGAAATGTATATCTCGAATTTTCTGGGATGTCTCCAAAAGTATCCTTCATTGTGAACGACTTTTGCATAACTGGTAAACCATAAGAGATAGACAAAATTTTACTACACAAAAATGTAGATCGCGTTTAAATACACTATTTATGTCATATACATAACCATTTTCGAGATATTGCTTATTATTCCCTTAAATTTTCCGATACTTATACTTTTTCTCAAATGGAAATTGGTTATTCATTTTTAAATGTTCTGGACGTACAAAGAGAATGGAATGCACCACATAGCAACCAGCACTTAAAACCTGTCATATTCCGCTTGCATCTACAAGAAAATTAGCAATAAGATTAACATCTCGATTAACATGAAACATATGGAGAATAAGCGTTTCTAAAAATAGTTTGTACAAGAGTAGAGAATGTCATATGAGTGTAACACATCAGATTTTTTATAAAAATGTTGGTGTATGTATAAATAACATAAATAAAAAACTTTTTGATTAAGTTCAAATCTACTAAGGACATGACACAAAGATTTTCAAGAAAATCCCAGCAGCCAAAACTACTCTTTACATTGAAAATTGTTCGAAATGTTTTTATTTTCTCAAAAATCGGTATAACATTTTGATGTATAATATCAATATATTTAAGGTATTTTCTTGACATTTAATATGTATATCATTAATTTCTGGGAAAGGTGTATGAAGTCCTATTCATTCTGAACATATTTTGTATAACTTCGTGTAACTTCTTTTCGAATTCTTTTTTTTTTTAAAAGCAAAAATTAGATGTAAGAAACCAGAAGTAGACAAACATACATTTTTAAAAAGTACTTTCTTTTGAAATAAAATTAGCAACGAAAATGTTATGACAGTTTAACGAGCTTTGATCATAGACAGGATGGAGCATTTAAGTTGAGACTGTACAATATCACCAAAAGTAAGCGTTGTAGAAAGAAATGTCTTTAATAAAAGTTGCTTGATATCATGGGGGAAAGTAAATGCCATTAGTCGTGTTTTATTTGGAGGACGTTATGATGCTCATTTTAGGGTCAATTTAATTTGCGCCTAATTGTAGGTTCCCATTTAAAAAATCTGATGTGTTACACTCACATGACTTTCTCTACTCTTGTACAAACTATTTTTACAAACGCTTATTCTCCATCTACTTCATGCTAATCGAGATAAACATTTGCAGACTCTATCTTATTGCTAATTTTCTTGTAGATGTAAGGGGAATATATATTTACAAGGGCAATATAGAAAAATAGTAGCCTTTAAGCACATACATATCTCTTAATAGCTGGTTGCTAGGTGCAGCACCATTCCCTTTGTCACAGATTAATACTCTTTGCATATCCAAGACAAAAAAATCTGATGTGTTACACTCACATGACTTTCTCTACTCTTGTACAATCTATTTTTACAAACGCCTATTCTCCATATGCTTCATGTTAATCGAGATATCGAGATGTCAATCTTATTGGTAATTTTCTTGTAGATGCAAGGGGAATATGGTAGCTTTTAAGCGATAGTCAAATATTTTAACTATGCTATGTGGCGAATTCCATTCTCTTTGCATGTTCAGGACATAAAAAAATGAATAACGAATTTGAGAAAAAGTATAAGTATTGGAAAATTTAAGGAAATAACAAGCAATATCTCGAAAACGGTTCACTCAACAAAAGAAACGTATATGACATAAGTTGTGTATTTTAACGCGATCTACATTTTTTGTGTAGTAAAATTTTGTCTATCTCTTATGGTTTACCAGTTATGCAAAAGTCGTTCACAATGAAGAATATTTTTGGAGACATTCCCAGAAAATTCGAGATATACATTTTATTTGTCATGACAATATCTTAAACATATGATATTTTAATCAAAATCGTTAGAGCCGTTTTTGAGAAAATTAAAATTTTCGAAAAATGTTCCATGTAAAGGGTAGTCTGGGGTGGGGGGATTTTCTTGAAAACCTTCGTGTCGCATCTCTGGAAGATACTGAACCTAAATACCAAGTTTGGTGTTTATCCGACTGTTCGTTTTTGAGTTATGCTGTTCACAGACACACAGACACACAGACAGACACACAGACAGACACACAGACACACAGACAGACACACACACGGACATGTTTCCAAAAATGCTTTTTTTGGATTCAGTGATTCTCAAAACATGTATTTCCGGTGAAATCTCGGTATCGAATTTTTGGGTGGAATGCAATACTTCCCCTACTTACTATACGTAGTAGAGAAAGTAAAAATGAATAATAAATTCCCATTTGAGAAAACAAGTATTGAAAAGTTTAAGGGAATAACAAACAATATCTCGAAAATGGTTCACTCAACAAAAAAAGTGCACATGACATAAATTGTGTATTTTAACGCGATCTACATTTTTTGTGTAGTAAAATTTTGTCTATCTCTTATGGTTTACCAGTTATACAAAAGTATTTCACAATGAAAAATACTTTTGGAGACATTCCCAGAAAATTCAAGATATACATTTTATTTGTAATGAAAGTATCTTAAACATATGATTTTTTAATCAAAATCGTTAGAACCATTTTTGAGAAAATTAAAATTTTCGAAAAATGTTCCAAGTAAAGGATAATTTGGGGTGCAGGGATTTTCTTGAAAACCTTCGTGTCGCATCTCTGGAAGATACTGAACCTAAATACCAAGTTTGGTGTTTATCCGACTGTTCGTTTCTGAGTTATGCTGTTCACAGACAGACACACACACGGACATGTTTCCAAAAATGCTTTTTTTTGGATTAAGGGATTTCAAAACATATATTTCCGGTGAAATCTCGGTATCGAATTTTTGGGAGGAATACAATACTTCCCCTACTTAGTATACGTAGTAGAGAAAGTAAAAATTAAATTGATCCTAAAATGACCATTACAACGTTCTCCAAACAAAACACGATTAATGGCATTTACTTCCTCCCATAACATCAAGCAACTTTTATTAAACACATTTCTTTCTACAACGTTTAGTTTTGGAGATATTGTACAGTCTCAACTTAAATGGTTCACCCTATATATCTAGCGTAGAAATTAAACAGAAGTTGTTTTTAATATTTCATATTATGAAAAGTTTTGAAAAACGACAGTTAAACTCATTTTTTAAATTCAGTTAACTGGAAAACGAAACTTAACTTTTTTATGTGTACGCAAGAAAATTTTAACATTAAATTTTCAGTTAAATTGTATTAAAACTTTAGAAAATAGCATTTTCAGTGGTGCATTCCTTTAGTGTGGTACTAAACTTTGATGCGTTGGTATTGTATTATCATTGGTAACGTTTATTATAGATATATTTAGTGAAATAATCCAGATTTTAGCAGCCTCTTTATTTTGTTCCAATTTCAATCGAATATGAACTGTATTTATACGTTTTTCTCGACTGTTATGTATGAAATTTCACCTCTAAAGGTGCAGTTGTTAGTCTGATTCATGGGCACAGGCCGACGAACAAAACCCATGCAGCAGTGAACCCACGTAAATATGAAAGGATTGGGTTGTGGAGCAAGTGCTCGTAAATTGTCCATCTTGAATATGACAGGTGGGGTTTAGTAGCCCTTGAAATACCACACCGGCACGTGTACTTGTCGTTAACAAGTGAAAGTGAAGCCAAGACCTTGTTACCATGACAACAACTCCATGGGGTTCCAGTAACGCATTATGTCTGTCTGTTTACCTGCAGCTCTCCTCGTGGGGGCATTCTTCAGCCGGTAAGAGGTCATTTGGAATACGCGTTGCTGTTATACACGAACATTCTTAAAAAATCTTCTGTGTTATACTTACAGGGCTTTCTCTACCATGTACATTACACATTTCGTTACAAATACAAAGGGAATACCGATAGTCAAATGTTTAAGAACTGGACGCTATACGTTGGCCTTAAAATTCCATACTGTTTCTATGAAATCACGAGAAACAACTGAAAATCGATAGGTATTGAACAATTCGAACCATTAAAAACGGGTATCTCAGAAATGGCTGATGCCACAAAGAAGTTATTTGTGTGTTTTAAAGACATCTACATTCTTAATGGAGTACGCCTTTGTCTATCGCTTAACGTTTACCATTTACTTATGCAATATTGCACAAAATTCCTTCGCAATTAACTACTTCAAGGCGATTCCTAGAAAATTCAACATATACATTTCATTTGTGGTGTAAATATCTATAATATGTGATATTTTATACAAAATCGTTAGAGCCACTTTTCAGAAAATAGAAAATTTCTAAACATGTTCCATGTAAAGGATATTTGGAGTTAAGGGGATTTTCTTGAAAATCTTCGTGTCACATCTTTGAAATATACTGAACTTTAATACCAAGTTTGGTATTTATCCGACTTTTTGTTTTTGAGTTATCTTGTTCACAGACACATACGGACCTTTTTTACTTTCTCTACTACGTATAGTAAGTAGGGGAAGTATTGCATTCCACCCAAAAATTTGATACCGAGATTTCACCGGAAATACATGTTTTGAGACCCCTGAATCCAAAAAAAGCATTTTTGGAAACATGTCCGTTTGTGTGTCTGTGTGTGTGTGTCTGTGTGTGTGTGTGTGTGTCTGTGAACAGCATAACTCAAAAACGAACAGTCGGATAAGCACCAAACTTGGTATTTAGATTCAGTATCTTCTAGAGATGCGACACAAAGGTTTCCAAGAAAATCCCCCCACCCCAGACTACCCTTTACATGGAAGATTTTTCGAAAATTGTAATTTTTTCAAAAACGGCTCTAACGATTTTGATTAAAATATCATATGTTTAAGATATTTTTATGACAAATAATATGTATATCTTGAATTTTCTGGGAATGTCTCCAAAAGTATTCTTCATTGTGAACGACTTTTGCATAACTGGTAACCATAAGAGATAGACAAAATTTTACTACACAAAGAATGTAGATCGCGTTAAAATACACAACTTATGTCATATACATTTCTTTTGTAGAGTGAACCGTTTTCGAGATATTGCTTGTTATTTCCTTAAATTTTCCAATACTTATACTTTTTCTCAAATGCGTTATTCATTTTTTTATGTCCTGGACATGCAAAGAGAATGGAATGCGCCACATAGCAACCAGCGTTAAAATATTTGACTATCGCTTAAAAGCTACCATATTTCCCTTGCATCTACAAGAAAATTACCAATAAGATTGACATCTCGATATCTCGATAACATGAAGCATATGGAGAATAGGCGTTTGTAAAATTAGATTGTACAAGAGTAGAGAAAGTCATGTGAGTGTAACACATCAGATTTTAGATTTTTATTTTTTAAAAATCTGGTATGTTACATGTCTTTCTCTACTCTTATGCGAACAATTTTTTACAAACTCTTATTCTCCATGTACTTAATGTTAATCTTATTGTTATTTTTCTTGTAGGACAAAAAAATAAATAACGAATTCCCATTTGAGAGTTTACCAGTTATGCGAAAGTCATTCAGTAAGAAGAGGTGTTTTGGAGACATTACAGGAATATTCAAGATATACATTTCATTTGTCATGAAAATATCTTAAACATATGATATTTTCGAAAAAATGTTCCATGTAAAGTGTAGTCTGGGGTGGGGGAATTTTCTTCAAAATCTTCATGTCGCATCCCTGGAAGATACTAAACTCAAATACCAAGTTTAGTACTTATTTGACTTTTATTTTTTGAGTTATGCTGTTCACAGCCTGACAGACACACGGACACGTTTCCAAAAATGCTTTATTTGGATGCAGGGGACCTCAAACCACGTATTTACGGTGAAATCTCGGTATCGAAATTTTAGGTGGAGTGCAATACTTTCCCTACTTACTTACGGTGCAATCTCGACATCGCATTTTAGAGCAGACCTGCATAGTGTTGAGAACACGTGCTGTTGCAGAAAAGCTCTCCGCCACGAAACACGTCCTTAGTTATGGCAAAGTATACTCTTCTCTTCCCGCCAACCAGTTTTCGCTCACTCTGTGACACTTTGCGTTGCGACTGGCTTCTCCTTTTGAAATCGCATCATTATCGATGAAGTAGGCAAGCTTCACGACCGAGCGGCAGGTTGCAAAGAGAGGGGATTTCATTACGAAAAATGCAATTTACGGAATTTGTATAAATAAGAATAAAAACACTAGCGGTTAAAGTATAGGGTAGTTAAATTATATTCGAACCCACTCGCGGCCTCTCTCTACTGTGCGAGACAGCCGGCGTTCTCGCTCACTCTCCGAAGCTCAGCAGCAGGAATTCTTGTGATTGGTGCCGCTTTGGAGCGTTCGCCTCGAAAATCGCTGAAAAAACTAGTGCAGCAAACAGGTGTATCTCGATCTTCTGCGAGAAATGCTACACGTCTGTTGAAACTGAAGCCCTAACGCTACACACGAGTGCAAGCGTTAAAGCCAAATGATCCCACTAAACGTGTGAATTATTGTAACTGTTTTTTTCCAATCCGTAGAAAGGGGTTTCACTGATGAATTTTGGTTTAATCTTAGTGGACGTGTGAATACTCACAACAGTCTATACTGGGCTTCAGAAAAACTTGTGCTACTGGATATAACGCCTCATAATCAGAAAATTGGAGTGTGGTGTGCGATAAGGCTAGAAGAATAATACAGCCCATATTCTTTGATGAAACAATAAATGCAGAGCGATATCAGAGGTTAATTCTGAGCCATTTTGCAATCGCTTGACAGAAGAAGAGAAATCATATGGTTGGTTCCAGCAAGATTCTGCAACAGTACATATGGCTGCCGAATCATTACATGCAATAAGAGAGGTGTTTGATGGCCAGCAGCTCGTCGTCGTCGTCGAATAATTAGTGTTGATTTGTGGCCGCCTCATTCTCCTAACCTAAAGAGTTGTGATTTTTATTTATGGGGTAGTAAGTGTATCGTTACAATCCTTGCACACTACAGGAACTTAGAGAAAACATTGTGCAAGAAATCACAAGAATGTTGAGCTTCGAAGAGTGAGCGAGAATATTTACACGAGATATGCTGCCTGTTTGAGAGCAGAAGGTCAACATTTCCAGCATCTATTATAAGGTAAGATTTTAGTCCGCCTCTGCCGGCGTAATTTCCCCGGCGTCTGTCGGCTGTCTCGCGCAGTAGAGAGAGGCCGCGGGTGGGTTAGAATATAATATAACTACCCTATATAACCACATAGGCTGTTCAAATAAGTAGTTGACTCGAAAATTCAAACGATTCAAGGGAGAACCGCTCTTGTATTCAAGTAGCAACTTCAAGTTGTTGCATCACTTTTGTCCAAGTACACTGAGGGTGAAGTGTGAAGTGGTATATGAATGTTATGTTAAGAGAAGTGAGTAATATCGTAAATGAGAAAGCTTTGGTTGTATATTTTGAGCTGTTATCACAATATTATAAACTTTCGTTTCATGGGGCATATTATTTTATGCATCTAAGTATATTAAATCACTGCATTGGTATATGATGATGGATAAGAAGACATTAAATGGTCGCGGACAAAATATCATGTAGGCATGTTCTAATGCATACGTTTCTGACGAATCTTGCATTCTGCAGAAAATATCTGACAGCGATATGTGTGATTTTACACCATGTATTCTTAGTGTTGTTATACTTTGTTGTTCTCTTTCTGTTAAATATATCTTAACTGTCACAAGCTTGAAACACAGCTGCATGTCACGTTAGAACAAAGAGTACAAGATAATGCACAACTTCTTGTGAGAAATCCTTAAAGGAGCAGCTCAGGCAGGTCTATTCTCGTCACGTAGTGCCCAGCCGGACACCACCATCTCATTCTCCCCGTATCCAATGCATTCAAACGAGTTTCCCATAGAAATACACACCACCGAATGTTACAAAGAAAAAAGCCGCAATTGGCGTGGGAGAAGTCCACTGCTTCTTTCCGGGTTGCTTCTTCGTGATAGCCTTCAGGAAATATTGGAATTGTTCTTTTGTGGGTTTGTACGTGAGGTTTGCCAACATTCAACATCAAGTAGTCAATACAGTGTAGGTGTAGAGATAAACTTATCAAGTTTGTTGCCTGCCGATAGTGTCGAAGCTGCTTTCCGTCACAGCCACCACTACCACCATCATCATCGCCTTTCTAACACCACCACTACCATCTTCCTAATACCACCACCACCACATCAGCAGCACCATCTTCCTAACACCATCACCACTACTACCACCACCATTATCATCTTCCTAACACCACCAGCACCATCATCATCTTACCATCACCACCACCACCATCACCATCACCGTCATCTTCCTAAAATCACCACAAAAATCACCACCATCTTCCTAATACCATCATCTTCATAACTACACCACTATCGTCTTCCTAACTTAACTACCAATACCATTATTATCTTCCTAACACCACCATCATCGTCTTCCTAACACCACTACCTCACCGCCACTGCCATCATCTTCCTAACACCACCATCGTCGTCTTCCTACAACCATTGCCACAGCGCTACTGCCATCATCTTCCTAACACCGCCACCATCATCTTCCTATCACCATCACCATCATTCTCCCATCACCACTATCATCATCATCTTCCTATCACCACTACCACCACCATCATATCATCTTCCTATCATCACCACCACCTTCATCATCTTCCTATCACCATCACCCTCCCATCACCATTACCACCACCACCATCTTCCTGTCACCATCACCATTACCACCACTACCATCTTCCTGTCACCATCACCATCATCCTCTCATCACCACCACCATCATCTTCCTATCACCACTACCACATCACCACCATCATCTTCCTATCACCATCACCCTCCCATCACCATTACCACCACCACCATCTTCCTGTCACCATCACCATTACCACCACCACCACCATCTTCCTGTCACCATCACATCATCCTCTCATCACCACCACCATCATCTTCCTATCACCACTACCACATCACCACCATCATCTTCCTATCACCATCACCCTCCCATCACCATTACCACCACCACCATCTTCCTGTCACCATCACCATTACCACCACCACCACCATCTTCCTGTCACCATCACCATCATCCTCTCATCACCACCACTATCATCTTCCTATCACCACTACCACATCACCACCATCATCTTCCTTGTACCACATCCATCATCATCTTCCTATCATCACCATTACCACCACCACCATCTTCCTATCATCACCATTACCACCACCACCATCTTCCTATCATCACCCAGCAGCATCTTTCCAACACCACCATCTTCATCTTAATCTTCCTATCATCACGACCATCTTCATTATCATCTTCCTATCACTATAACCACCCCATCAGCATCATCTTAACATCATCATCTTCCTTCATCTTTACCACCACCATCTTCCTATCACCACCACCACAACCACCATCATAATAATATTCCTTTTCTACCATTATTTTATCTTCTTACACTACTGTCATCTTCCTATTAGCACCACCACTACCATCACCATCATCTACCATTACCCTCCCACGACCACTATCATCACCCCCATCTTATCTTCTCATAGCACCATCTTCCTGTCACCACCATTACCTTATCTTCTTACACCACCACCATTTTCCTAATATCACCACTATCTCAATTGGTTAGGCGCTGGCCATCTGATCCCAAGGTCGTGGGTTGAAGCCCAGCCCATAACGATGGTTTTTAAACATGCTTAGAAGAGACAGCCTCGCGTCAGTAGATTTCTTAGCATGTAAAAGAACTTCTGCGGGAGGAAATTCCGGCGACGCTGATCTCATCCTGGCAATTGACAGCGTCGTTAACAATTTTTCTTTTACCAGGAAATTCAGTTTTCCATTTCTACTACTGCTGCTAACTTGCACGAAATGCATTGATACGTAATAATTATTAATGCAACAAGTGGATAATAATTGGCCACCTCTGCGGTGTGGGGTTAGCGTGACTGCTTCACATTCATGAGGTACCGAGTTCGAATCTCGGTTAGGATGAGTTACCTGAATATGGTTTTTTAACTCTAGGGACCCCGGGCACATTTGAGTATCATTTCAACCATTTCGTTTCACTCACCGTAGGATATTATCTAATCCGGTTAAAGGACGTTAACTGCCACAAAAATTATGATTATGGTACGAGTGAATCTTTGTCGCACGAACGATATTGAGAGCGACGATTTTCACGAGTGTCAATTAACATTATCCGTGAGTTAGAAACAACATTTTATACTACTTTAGTATTATAGGAAATAAATCATGAAATAATTCGGTACCCATAGCTGACATAAGTGAGAGCGTGTTCATGTGTTCGTAAATAGACGCTAGCTTCTCTCCCTGCATTTCATTTGTTATTACCTGCATGTTGAACCGATAAGGAATACATCCACTTGCATGCATTCCTGGAAGAAATTGAGCAGCTGTTACGGACTGTGAATGTAGCCTATTATCAGCACAGCATTGTAAGTATTATAAATTCAGCTCTTAATAATGTTCAGAGTTTTTTTTCCGGAAAAAAAGAATATCACAAAATAGTTTCACCTTTTTTCTATAAGCCGTGGTAACTTGGAACAGCAATATTATGTTATTAATGTAGTAAAACGTCATGCGTGTCATAATGGGCCAATTATGCACAATGTTAAATACATTAACAACTTATTTATAATGCTAAGGTTGCATAAACTTATGTTCAAAATAATTAGTGAATTATAAGAATCAGTAATTATTTTTCATGCACTCAGTTTGTGTTTCCTTTAAGCGGAATATATTTTACAAACAAACCATTTCTTACAGCGTTTTAGAGAAAATTAGGAAACTTATGCAGGAAATACCATGTGAACGAAAATTACATTGTAACGATCTCACAGCATGTATTTTCGGTGAAATCTCGATATCGAATATTTTGGTGTAATGCAATGCATCCTCTGCCTACTGTGTATGTGGTAGAGAAAGTAAAAATTATTCTCCTACCGATTAGGGAAAACCACGAAAAAGCCAGCGTCAGTGTGAGCGATTTATGTGTATATACTTAAGCATGATTAATATGGAATTTTGAGCCTTTCTTAAGTTCATTTACTTATTTTCTTAAGTGATATATTTCTAATTCTACCGTGTATAAATTAGGACATCTTAGAAAAACAACCTACTTGAGTTTTGATGATTTTCTTATTCCTTTGTACGCGGCTTAGGAAACCCACCCAGACACGGTGCTCGGTGCATTTGTTTCAGACCTCAACAGTTGGAAGGCATCACATTCATCACCAGCCCAAAAGGACGCCGGGACAATGGGACATACGAATAACAATGAAGTTTGTCCAAATATGGAAGGAACAAGGTCCATGACGAGATCTAGATACCCGCCGAAAAGGCACAACAGTCCTCTGCTTGCCCCATTGTCGTAGCCGGCTCATTTCATTTTCAAATGTTGGCGAAGGTTTGTTTACGCGGCCTATAATTTCAGTGGAGTGGTGCATTGCCCGATAATGGACCTTCCACATACGTAGCATTAGTGACCATTACACAGCTCTGCGTATGACCTCAGGCGTCCATAAACTTCTGGCTTTCCACAAGTATTCTTGTTTCTAAGGTTAAGGCATCAAGCGGCAGTGGAATTCCAGTCTAATCCCCAAATAACATCTCTGTGGCTATCGTATATTTAGTATCTCACTCTAGACCTTGGCGTTTCAGTTTTGAAATTGGCCAAAACAAGAAGATTTGTTGTTATTTTTCTTTATTTATAGTCGCTTTGACTACTAGGTCATGTCGAGACTTATATCCATACATTCGAGTACAGTAATAATACATTGTATACTTTATATTATTAAGTCTTGAACACAGCTAGACCTGTATTACCTATTATACATTTTTATTTGGTGTGTTATATTTAAATCTTGTTATACAGTTTCATGTCTTTCAAGAAACAAATAATGTTTTTGAAATGAGTAGGGTTGTTTAAAGCTAAAAATATATCTTCAGGGATGTTATGTCTTCTTCTCTCCATGGTATAACTTGTGCATTTAGTGATGAGGTGTTCGATGGTGCAGGTCTCGCAGTGAGGAGCATTTTCTTTGGCGAGTAAGAAGGAATGGGTTAGACGTGAATGGCCTATTCGTAAACGTGATCTTTTCTTTTTAGAGTCTGCAATGTGGAGCCTTTCCTAACTATGTGGAGTTTGCTTGATGTTTTAATGGTCCAGTCTTGCTTCCATTTGACAGTTAGTCTGCTAAATTTGAGCATCTCTGTAGGGCACGGGCAATTCTTCCACTGGAGGTAGCAAAGTTGCTTTTTTTGGCTTCCCTATCTGCTTCCTCATTTCCTGATATCCGACAGTGGGACGGAATCCAGAAGAATATAACTTCTTGATTATTTGTAGTAATTTGGTTGTAAAGACTTTGGATATCTTGGATTAATGTTAAGTCAGTAGAGCGGTCTCGGATACCCTGAAGAGTCCTTAGTGAATCAGTTAGAATTGCACTGTGTTTATGCTGTGCTGAGTTAATGTAAATCAAAGCTTGTTTGACAGCATAGAGCTCAGAGGAGAAAACAGAGAACAAGTCTGGAAGCTTGTACTTAAATTTAGTATGCGGAGTAATTATAGCACAGCCATTACCTGATCAGATTTGGAGCCATCTGTATATATAAATATATGTTACGGATTTCCTGGTAAATCTGTTTATATATGAAATATTCCCTATGTGATTTCTGGTGAGGTTTCATATCCATATTAATTCTAGGATTAGTTAACCTCCAGGTTGAAAAATCATGATGATCTGTAGCCATTATTGGAGGTATTTTAATATTACATTCATGTCTGATTTTTTCAAATCTAAGATGAAAATGTAGTGGCTGATTTGCATTCTTTGGCATACTCGTTTTGCTCTTCCCAAAGAAGGTGCATATTCCTCAAATAACCTGCCTCAACTGGTGCCAAGCAGCATCATCAGCTAGCTATTTTGGAACCCCAGGTGCTTCTGTGCTTATACACATAGCAGGTAGTGTATCATAAAAATTGCGTGCCATACAGTCTGATGTTATCGATCCCCCAAGGTTCCAACTTAGGACCTTTGTTATTTTTGTTCCAAAATATTAAGTTTGCTGATGATGTTAAACTATACAAAAGTATCAATAGTGTTGGAGATTGTTCAGACCTTCAACATGATCTAGATTCTTTATATGCATGGAGCAAAGCGAACAAACTTCCATTTAATATTGTAGCGTTTATATGTGTGCATTGTCGCGTCGGGCACATTATTGCTGCGTAGCATGACATTGTTGTACTAATCATTTTGATTAGGAGTTTGAATTCCTCTGGCGCGACATTTCTTCCCCCACCTCCTAGTCAGTAGCGTGGGTCAGTGGTGGTTGTGTGTAGAATGCCTGTTTTCGTGTGAGTGTGGAGCATCTCCCTCCAATGTTTGTACTGTAATCTGTTGTGAAGAATGTAGTGGCCTCATGTCAATTATTTAATAAACCACAGGCCATGTATTAAATGTAAGTTTAAGTGTATTATGTTATGAATATCCCACGCCTACTTTAAATTTGTGTAACAAGTTCCTGATCCTCTCGTTTGCTTCTGCAGCTACGACCCCCAATGTTTATGCCGGGGTAACTAAATTTAATGTTTTAGCTGCAAAACCCTTTGGCGTCACCCCGGTGTATAACAGTATTAGTAAGTGTGTAAAAATATTCTTCACTAGAAGCAAAAATCGCTTTAAATACCTTTATAACAGACACCACTCTTTGAAGGCTTGAAAATAAAGATTTAGGATTACATTTTACTACAAATCTAAGATTTAACAGACACATTGAATTAATCATAACAAAATCGCTAAAATGTCTAGGCTTCATTATTAGGAATTCGTATACATTTAAAGAAAAAACATAATTCCATTTTACAACTTCTTTGTTAGAAAACATTTCGAATACGCATCTATTGTTTGTAATCCTAAGACCACAAAGTATGTGAACTTAATAGAAAAAATACAATATTTTTTTTTAAAATATGTGTAGGTACTATTTAAAAGAATTGGATGTTATTACTACGTACACAAATTACGACACCCTCTTAGATATGTTTAAATTTAAAGCTTTAAATTTCAGAAGAGACATTGTGGGATTAATATTTCTATATAAAGTATTGAATTCTATTTGATGATATTGTCGCAAATATATTATTTTATGTATGAATGAGGCAGCATTTTTAACACTTAAACATTTCAGTCTAATTATATAATATATAAATTCAATAACAGCCCGCCTTAAAGCAATATGTTTATGTAACAATATCTAAAAAGTGTATACAACAGTCATTGTATATGTTTGTATTATTGTATCCATGTGTAATAATGTTATGTGAATATATTACGTAATTTAATAATGTAGCAGCTGTAAGAAATAGGTTTAAAGTTGCTAACAATGAGGTAACAATGAAGTAACCTTGAGACAATAATGAGTAAGGAAGTTTAATAATACTACTAGTCATTATTAGAGCAGCAATAATGTAAATTTTGAGACAGTTTAAAAAATAGCCAATCAACAACCAGAAAAAGCTTTAGTTAAATGAAGGTATTCTATTGGACTAGGATTAGCCAATCAGAGACTTGAAATACAGAAATTTACAGGTTTGGGTGGTTGAAATCTATTCAGTTGGTTCCAGACAGCGTTACTAAGCAGACGCAAAACGTGTCCTCAAGAAATTTTATACGTATTTGTGTGAGACGAGAATAGTTTACGTGTTAAAAAGTGCAAGTTAATCTCACAGCTCTCGATATCAGTGAAGTGCTATTTAATTTGTGTCAAGGATTAACAAAAAGGAGTGAATTAAAACTTAAAATCTGTGTAAGCCTACATTCTTCAGTCGCACCACAACCCTACCAAGAGAAACATGTCTCTAACAATAATACTGACGTAGCCGAGGCAAACATAACTGTATATTATCTAAAGAGACAGTCAAATTACAAAGCTAATATTTTTAAACTAGGGGCGAAGGCTACCGGAAGCCGTCTACTATACGTGCGGTTGCAACTACTACAAGTTCGGCTCCCCAACAGTTGAACTATAATACAAGTCCTTCAATACGACCTACTTCAAATTGACGCCCAAAGCGTGGTGCAAATAATAACGACGTAAAACAATACTACTTAAAATTAATAAAAAAAAAATAACGTAACAAACCATCTTCTCACGAAATAAAATAAGTAGATTTAAGACGCTTTTTTTTTCACCCAAAGAGCAAACACAGAAATCCATAAAAATTCACCATTAAACAGAATTCTATATTTATATAACAAACTTCATAATTTCGCTGTAGATATTTTCAACGTGTTTGAAATTCAGTTAAAAATGCCGTAGTCAACAATTACTTTTTAATAGAGTAATACAAATATTTAAATTAGAAATAATTGTATAATTACCACGCCACCTTCTATTTTCTTTTCTTCTCTATTGTTTTTATTTCTTATTGTTTTTTTCTGTTTCGTTCCTCTTCTCCGGAACTTTTATTGTCATTCATAATTTTTGTTTGTTTCTTCTGTATAAGTTATATTTATAAGTGATTGAATCTTTATACTTGTGTAATGGACATTGTAATTAGGCTTATGCCTATCATATCATGTTCAGAAAAATAAATAAGTACTGTGTGGCCCAAAAGTCACTTGACAAATGGCGACACTACGGAATGATACCAAACGTTTTACCCCACATCACAACACTTTACCAGAAATAAACACGCTTTACTCCATTTTTATTTGAACCTTAACATTTAATTGCTCATGCAATGTATTTTGCTGCATAGAACATTGATAAAAATATCCTTTCATAAACTTCACCTCAAGACTCTTTAGACCATAAATACAGTAACTGAGATTTCATAACAAACAATAACTAACGCAGATGTTCAAAGTGCTGTCCATTAAGCTGAAAATAACTCCTCATCTGATCCTGCGGTTCATTAGTACATTTGGAAGTGTAGCCGGTGAAATACAACGAATGGCATCATTGAACCGTTCTTGCCGGTCTTCCAGAGATGCTGGTTAAGTCTCAAAAACATATTGTTCCACATACCCCCAGAAAAAATAATCTGATGTGTTACACTCACATGACTTTCTCTACTCTTGTACAAACTATTTTTACAAACGCTTATTCTCCATATGCTTCATGTTAATCGAGATGTTAATCTTATTGCTAATTTTCTTGTAGGTGCAAGGGGAATATGGTAGTATTTAAGCTGTAGTCAAATATTTTAAGACCTGGTTGCTATGTGGAGTATTCCATTCTCTTTGTATGTCCAAGACATAAAAACAATAAATAACGAATTCCCATTTGAGAAAAAGTATTGGAAATTTAAGGGACTAACAAGCAATATCTCGAAAATGGTACACTCAACAAAAAAATGTATATGACATAAATTGTGTATTTTAACGCGATCTACATTTTTTGTGTAGTAAAACTTTGTCTATCTCTTATGGTTTACCAGTTATGCAAAAGTCGTTCACAACTAAGAATACTTTTAGAGACATTCCCAGAAAATTCGAGATATACATTTCATTTGTCATTAAAATATCTTAAACATAGATATCTTAATCAGAATCGTTAGAGCCATTTTTGAGAAAATTAAAATTTTCGAAAAATGTTCCATGTAAAGGGTAATCTGGGGTGGGGAGATTTTCTTGAAAACCTTCGTGTCGCATCTCTGGAAGGTACTGAACGTAAATACCAAGTTTGGAGTATATCCGACTGTTCGTTTCTGAGTTATGCTGTTCACAGACACACAGGACATGTTTCCAAAAATGTTTTTTTTGGATTCAGGGTGTCTCAAAACATATATTTCTGGTGAAATCTTGATATCAAATTTTTGGGTGGAATACAATACTTCCCCTATTTACCATACGTAGTAGAGAAAGTAAAAAACGAAATCCAGGGGTGTAAGATCAGGTGAACGGGCAGGCTAAGGCAATGGACCATTACTCCAATCCATTGACGACCAAACAAGCCACCCAGTCTTCGTCGAACCATTACGACATAGTGAGTGGGAGCTCCATGTTGTTGAAACCACAATCTTTGCCGCCTGTCCATACAACAATAATTTTGTTGTATGTCATCTAGAGAATCCAATACGATAAAATCTAGTAATTCACTATATGAATGCTTGTTCATGTTACCTTCAAAGAAATGTGGGCCCACCACTACATCACCTAAAAGACCACACCACACCCTAACTCTAGGAGCACCTCGGCCACTAGTCGCACGCATCCAAGCTGGATTTTCCACAGACCAGTATCGTGCAAATGGGCATGACCGTCCAGGTAGAATAAACATTCATCACTAAAAAGAATGCATTTTATAAAATCATGTTGATTATGCTCACATAATCGTGTATGCATGCTTATTATGGCTTTCTTCTTCACAGATCTTCCTCCAAAAACAAATTCTCACACAACCAGACAACCTTATACCAAACATTGCAAAACAATTCATATTTCTAGTTAAGTCTAAAAGTAAGACCCAATAATTAGTAACCTAATAATCTAACCCAATAATAATCATCATTAATATTTAATTGCTCGTATAATTAGCCTAATTAATATTAATAGTAATAATCTGCCCATTCTGTGGCTTGGATGCAGACTGGATACATGATTGGCTGAGCAGAGGAACTAAAGCAACTTATCCCTATTTATTTCTCTTTTTTACTTTGTCTACTACATATAGTAAGTAAAAGAAGTATTGTATTCCACCCAAAAATTTCACCGGAAATATATGTTCTGAGACCCCCTGAATCCAAAAGAAGCATTTTTGGAAACATGTCCGTGTGTCTGTCTGTGAACAGCATAACTCAGAAACGAACATTCGGATAAACACCAAACTTGGTATTTAGATTCAGTATCTTCCAGAGATGTGACACGAAGATTTTCAAGAAAATCCTCCCTCCCCAGATTACCCTTTACATGGAACATTTTTCGAAAATTTTAATTTTCTCAAAAATGACTAACGATTTTGATTAAAATGTCATATGTTTAAAATACTTTCATGACAAATGAAATTAATATCTTGAATTTTCTGGGAATGTCTCCAAAAGTATTCTTTATTGTGAACGACTTTTGCATAACTGGTAAACCATAAGAGATAGACAAAATTTTACGACACAAAAACTGTAGATTGCTTTAAAATACATAATTTACGTCATATACATTTTTTTGTTGAGTCAACCATTTTCAAGATATTGCTTGTTATTCCCTTCATTTTCCAATACTTATACTTTTTCTCAAATGGAAATTCGTTATTCTTTTTTTTTTCTCCTGGTAATGCAAAGAGAATGGAATACTCACACATAGCAACCAGCTCTTAAAACATTTAACTATATCTTAAAGCCTACCAATTCCCCTTGCATCTACAAGAAAATTAGCAATAAGATTAACATCTCGATATCCCGATTAATATGAAGCATATGAAGAATAAGCGTTTGTAAAAATATTTTGTATAAGAGTAGAGAAAGTCATGTGAGTTTAGCACATAAGATTGTTTTATTTTGATACCGTAGAAAGTTGCGACCTCGAAACTGACCGATTAGAAAGCCTTTAAAACCCAGCAACATTGTTTACGAAATTCGAAGCACGTTTCCGAGATCACCCCATTTACAGAACTAATAAACCATTACTAAGGTGCAAATGGTGAACCAGATTCTCAGAATATTAAAATGTGTTTCCACAGTAACAAAAAGTAGGCACTGGTCTGTGCTTTATAATTGTGTTTTAAAATGTTCCGCCCTGGCGAGTTGATTGCGGTCGACTACTGGCAGATAATTTTATTTATGACGTTGGCATCACTCTCCCTGCAGCAGCCATGTAACATAAATTTTAGTACCTCAATTAAACTAGCCCTTCGCATGGTCGAATTCCTGGTAAAGTGTGATACAAGAAACGCTGCGGCAGAAGAGTTTTCCTGGAAGCGGCCCAGGATTTGAAATATGGTCTATCTTCCAGAAAGGCGGCCCAGGTTTATGTGTAACAATTTCCGAGGCGGGCCGTAAACATTGTAGCCAACTTAGTGAAGTTAACATTCGAAAGGTGCGAGAATTGTGATTCCTTAGGGTAGAGTTGCCAGATTATGCTGCAAAAATAGTAATATTGAGAACTATTTTAAGCAATCATGAACTATGAATTTTTGAAGGTTTTGAGTTTTACGACATCTTGCCGCATAGTTTGGTGGTGATAGTGATTCTACAATCCAGTCTAGCCACTGACTGCGCTATTCGGCCGTGGATGGGAAGGACCCAGGTTAAATAATCGGTGGTACGGTATGCCTGTATGATGAAGGGGCAGATAAAAGCACCAGATGTGAGACCTGTTTTGTAATCATGTTACTATACTCGTTGTTAGCTATTGCTGCATATTAGTGCTTTCTCAACTTGAAATAGACACAATGATGTGCAAATGAGGAGGCGCGGTGGGTTGAAAATTCTAAATTATACCAAAAACTGTGGCGACGATATTTAAAGAGCCGCAGGCTGCCTTTTAAATAGCCACTAGGGCATTTATACATGGCGGAGAGCTTGATTAATAGAGTTACTTGAAAGAGAGGATATGTTGTTTGTTAACGTTAAAACAATTCGCAGTTTTTGTCAAAAATGGCGAATTTTCACCATAGCATCCCCTTAAACGGTATGCAGAAGAGCCATCGGATTGATATTGGCCTAAGGCCAAATGTGGTCAGAAAGCTTCCTCCATGATGTAGTGGTTACAATGCTAGCCTCTAGCTCCTGAGGTATCGGGTTCAAACCCGGCGGAGGGCGATGGATTTTTTCGGGCGTAAGAATAGTTAACATGGCTTCCTTCGGAAGGGAAGTAAAGCCAGTGATCCCGTGTCGTAGAAGAACCTCAAACCTGATAAAGAGGCCTCTGAGCAAAATTACCGGTATTTTACGTCCAATGTAGAATGAGACTCTAAGGACCACAACCGTTCAAGGATGTCCATAAATAAAACTTAATTCAATTCACCTCTGCGATAAGGCCCTCGATTTCCTATGCGGCGTTGGTTTGGCGGCCTACCTGTCTTGTGAAGGTAGTTGCTGCCAAGCTGGATTTCCTGCAACGAATGATATGTTTAATGATAACCGGCACGGTGTCCGCCTTGGAGATTCTGGTGGACCTTCCTGCTTTGCACTTGTTTGTGAAGGAGGTTACAAGGGAGAGTGCACACTGCCTCTGGACTGTATGGAGGTTGTGTTTTAAGCTACTCTATAAAGGCCAATCACTGATTCTAACTAGACTTTAGGGGATTTGTTGGGGACTAGATATAATCTAAGTCCATCTTATTCTATGGAAATTCCTTCCAGGGAAGAACGGGACTCAGATATATGGTCTCTCCCGAAGGCTGGAAGCCGGACGTGGCTTACGTATGGATCCCGCATCTGGGGCAGGACGGAGGCTGGGGCCCTAGGACCAGGCGTCATTCCCCTTGGAGGAGTTACCACAGTTTTTCAGGCTGAGATACGTACAATCCCAGCCTGTGTTAGTACATTCTTATTTTGCAAGACAGACGACGGAGGTGTTTATCTGTTCAGATAGCCAGGCTCCTTTGAAAGCCTGGTCAAAGCTACATCCAGATTGGGGGTCTATGTCAAAGGATTTTGGACGGACTCTGTGCCAGCTATCCGGTTACTCTTCTTTGGGTTCCTGGGCATGCTGGTATTGGAGGAAATGAGATGGCGGACATTTTGCAAAGTGGGGATCGGGGTTTGCTTTTATTGGCCTGAGACCTTGTATGTTGTGTCCCCCAGAACAGTCAAGTATGAGATAACCCAGCTTATGGCGAGGTCTCATCCTGTGATCTGAAGAAAACAAACTACCGCCAGGCAAGCCCATGAGTTTATATCGGGACCTGGCGGGAAATTGAGTGAGTTTCTTCTGAATTTAACTAGATCTAAGCTCAGAGGAGTTGTTGGCTAACTTACAGGCCACAACACTTACACATTTATACATAATGAGACTTACCCAAGACTCCTTATATAGCAAATGTGCAAGAAATTTTGAAACCTCATAGCATATACGAAGGACTAATGTAATGTAATATTTATTTCATCATTATTACAATAATACAAATAAAGCTTACATCTAAAACTTATGTCTAGTGCACCAGTTTTTTAGCTCCCCCATATTTAGCCCCTAGGCTGTATATATGGGATAAAGCTACTATACCATCTCTCCACTTTCCAAACTATGCCCATTCTCCTGTACCTTTCTTAAGCTCCTTATCCACTTATCCCTGTGTTGCCTAAAAATGTCCCCATCATTTTAATTGTGTCTACTTTTGTACTTCCCAACATTCTTAATGCTACTGCTTCTTTGTTTAGCTTGTCCCATTTTTTATTCCATATAACCTCTCTCCACCTTTTAACCTTATCACATTCTATTAGACAATGAAAAGTACTACCCGATTCATCACACATAATACATCTCCCCGAACAATTATATCCATTCCTTTTTAAAAATATTACTCCTGTGCGCATCCACGCAAGACCTATTCTACCAAATTGATTGCATATATCTACATACTTCTCCCTTCCCCAATTTCTTTTAACTGATTTATACAAGATCAATGATCTTTTATCCTCAAAACTAGCCCATATCTCTTGTTTCTCGATATCTTCCACCCTCAATCTCACTTCTTTCCAAAACCCACTGTTATTATGTTTATCTAATAGGAAAATATTCCTCATGCCAATTTCTTTTAGGACATTTCCCATCTCCCCTAACCAACACTCTTCTCCTACGACAGCTTTTTGAAACTGTAAACATTCTTTTAATATATTACTATATTCTAAATTTAAACATCTATACCAATACTTCAAAATTCTTTCCACTATTATACCTTTTCTCCGTACCCTTCCTAACTCTGCCAGTGCCACGCCCCTTGGTGAACTCTTGGGTAAGCCCAAAACTTCTCTACAAAACATTCTATGGACTATATCAATCTTAATCCATCCCTTTGCCACCCCCCATATTTCTATTCCATATAACATTTTTGACTCCACTACAGCTCCATATAGCCTTTCCAACCAGTTCATTGTTAGCGTGGGTGTTTTGCACAAGCAAACTCTAACAGCTTTCATCGCTAGCTTTCCTTTCAATTGTGCATATTTAGATTGTGCTTCCCATTCCCGTTGCTTGAGAATCTAATCCCCAAGTAATCAAATTCTTTTACCACCTCTATTTGCTCTCCATTTATATACCATCTTTTCACTCTACGAAGGACTATGTGAATGCGAAGGATTCGCTATACATAGGTATGTAACCGTAAGGCCCTTCTTTTTGGAACTTGAGGATATATGAACGGGAGATATCAAGCACGTGGTCCGTTTTATCAGGAACATTCGACTTGATTAATGCCCAGGATAAGAGGCACAAAGGGCTCTAATAGGCTACGTGCAAGCCTCTAAAACGAGGCCCTCAAGGTTCATCATCATCATTGCCTTAAGCAATCATGACTATTATTTTTTTAGAGTTATAGATTTTTGCGGCATTTTGCCACATAGTTGATTTGGTGGTGATGGTGATTCACAATCCAATCCAGTCACTGATATAAGATGTTAACTTTCCCTTTGTTAATGTGTGGATTGTTATAGTCATAGGTTATACAACGGAGGGGGACACCTCGCGCGGGTAACATCCATGAAGTGAAGGAATCACAGGAGGCTATAGGTCGCAGGCAGACAGGACACAGACGCGCAGAAGTCCCTAACATTTCCTGCCTCGAAGACCCGACTCATTCTTGAGCTGCCGAGAGAGGGTGACGAGCGACCCTTGCAACCAGGCAGCTCTCTAGTGTGCCTAGAGAATACTCTTTCCTTGGAGCAAGCATCCGCGCCTTCTGTCCGACACCGCCAAACGACACGAAACCTGGAGGTATATCTGAAAAATGAGAAGGAGACGGTGTGAAAGGTAAATGAGGGAAAGTTAAATGAGGAACGATCCCAGCACTCACCTACCGACACGAGAAACCTAAGGTCAGAGTGAGCGTCGACGGGAATCGAAACCGGGACCTCCCAAATGCGAGTCTCACGCGTTGAGTGTATTTCCCGCCAGTAACAAAGTTACTTTCACTTTCTTCTTCACTATAAGGGTACAGAGGACAGTAGAAGTGCCATACACACGTGAAATCACTTTAACTTTGCATTTGTGTTGTAATAAGTGAGAAGTAAGGTCATCTTGAAAAGTACATTATTTTTACTTTCTCTAATACATATAGTAAGTAGGGGAAGTATTATATTCCACCCAAAAATTCGATACCGAGATTTCACCCGGAAATATATGTTTTGAGACCCCTTGAATCCAAAAAAAGCATTTTTGGAAACATGTCCGTGTGTGTGTCTGTGTACAGCATAATTCAGAAACGAACAGTCGGATAAACACCAAACTTGGTATTTAGGTTCAGTATCTTCCAGAGTTGCGACACAAAGGTTTTCAAGAAAATCCCCCACCCCAGATTATCCTTTACATGGAACGTTTTTCAAAAATTTTAATTTTCTCAAAAATGGCTCTAACGATTTTGAATAAACATCATATGTTTAAGATATTTTCATTACAAATAAAATGTATATCTTGAATTTTCTGGGAATGTCTCCAAAAGTATTCTTCATTGTGAACGACTTTTGCATTACTGGTAAACCATAAGAGATAGACAAAAGTTTACTACACAAAAAATATAGATGGCGTTTAAATACACAATTTATGTCATATACATAATTTTTGTTGAGTGAACCATTTTCGAGATATTGCTTGTTATTCCCTTAAATTTTCCAATATTTAAACTTTTTTTCAAATGGAAATTTGTTATTCATTTTTTTTGACCTGGTAATGCAAAGAGAATAGAATACTCCACATAGCAACCAGCTCTTAAAATATTTGACTATCGCTTAAAGCAGAGGTGGCGAAAACGTGACTCGCGAGGCATTTTGACTCGCAGGCGCACGTTCCCTCTCTGCTACCGTCCGTTTGATTTTCACATGCTTTTGAGCGACGCAGTGCGTGTTGCATATTTGGTGACTCGCGAAAGGAAGTCGTTTTCGCCACCCTTGGCTTAAAGCCTAGCAATTCCCCTTGCAGCTACAAGAAAATTAGCAATAAGGTTAACATCTCGATATTTCGATTAACATAAAGCATATGGAGAATAAGCGTCTATAAAATAGTTTTTACGAGAGTAGAGAAAGTCATGTGAGTGTAACACATCAGATTTTTTTGTGTTGATTTAATATAATTTTAAGAAGCCAGTGTGTTTTAGAATCCAGTTCCGGCTTACGACGTGAAGCTACGTTTGGCGCCAGGTTGTCGCGGTTAAAAGTTCTTTTGTAAGTGAAGCAGAAGTGCGAGTACCATTACAAGCTAGGATTGTATCTAGAAGAACGTATCTTATCTTCTTATCGTACCAGTGCGCGTGAGAACGTTTATGCTTCAGATTCACGCAACATAAGCAGCCAGTTTCTGTAATATTTCCCGACCAATAAAAAAATTACATTTATTATATAGTCATACGGCCGACGAAGAACACTAAGGAAATGTGTCACGTGACTTAGTGGAAGAAACGAAAAATTATAGGGTGAAATTTATCACCCACGAGTAAGCATACTGACTATTTGTAAGTCCGCAAATGCAAATATGCGGGTCAGTGCTACGCGTAACAGTGTTTGTGTATGGGCATGTGATCTGCAAATGTGTACCCGGCGATTACAGAAGTTTACTGCGAAAAGTTCGCGAGTTAAGACCGAATATATATATATATATATATATATATATATATTGTGTGTGTATGTGTGTGTGTGTGTGTGTGTGTGTGTGTGTGTGTGTGTGTGTGTGTGGTCGGATCGTACTAAGAGAGAGGAAAAACGAGGGAATAAAAATGTACGTGTAAATTGAGAGTGGTTTAATGTTATTTATTTAACATTATTGTAGCCCCACGTTCTGGTAGCCAATTTGCGATGGTAAATTTATAATGTTTGTGTATGTGTGTTTACTTCACGCGGTGAAGCCATCTTGTGACGTGATTCATTTGTTAGGCTTGTTAGCTGGTGTTAGCAATTTGCGGCAGTATTTATGTTCGTTTGAAAGAATGCTACTGTTATTTTATTTAATTTCGGTTCTCTGTCCTCCGGCTAGCTACGATCTTTTTTGTCAAGCACTTCTCTTTATACAGGTTGTGTAAACGGAAGGGAGTCTCTTATCCAAAAATAACACTGATGAAAGAATTTGTTTTACACTTTTATTGTCGAACACATTTACTATCACATTTACACATTGAGCTTGACACTCGCCAAACTGAAACTGTTATAATAACTTCATTACTGATATTTCTTAATTCGCGTACTTCAACTTTTTGTATAATTAACTTTATCACACTTGAGATTTTTCATAACTCTGTTACGCGTAACCTGCAAATTGATATCCGACGTGTGCCGTACAAATACTTTCGACGAACTGACTGACTGAAGGCGACGTGTACTTTACAAATATTTTCGATGAACTGAGGGCGATCTACCTCTGACTTGGCTTTTTATACTCATACACCCCGATATGCCTAAAGATTATAACTGAGCTGCAATTGGCTAATAAAACGCGCCAACATTAGCGTCTATTTTTATATCCAATGAAAATTATGAATACATATGCTCTAGGGAAATGTTCCAGAAGATTCTAAAAGAAAAACGCGCCAACATTACGTAACTTCCTCGTTTCCAATAATGATAAACAGCTCACCCCCTCGCTGCATTATTGCACGCTATTATTGTCAGTTTCAGTAAGGTCGTATAAACTTACTTCTCAACAATAATTACAATTAATATACATCTCAAATCAATGTCACATAAAAATGCATATTCATATTACAATCATTATTTACATTTAAGTAATCTTACTGCATCAAAATGAAGTTATTTTTTTAGCAAAAAACGGCATCTTTATTTAACGTAGGAACATCACGACCTTGAGATACGCGCGTAATATCAGTCCAACCACGCACCTCTTTATCTTTCCGTGTCCTTCTCTAACGAGTACAGATTTCGCTCCAAATGTAAAGCGCGATTCACAAAGTAACACAAGAGATCTTGTCAGTTTTAATGTGCGTGTGTCCAATGATGTTTGAATTTATAGTATGGTATAAACTAATCCTTGGAGCTCGACATTTATCTATTTTGTTCCTTTGTTTGGACTTTCTTACTGGAGTAAAATATACTAATCTTATAGCGTCTATAATTGTCCAATTTCATTGTGTGTGTCTTTTCGTAGCTTAAGCGACCGTTATGACCTTTTTTATAATAAAAAGTTTTATCAAGGTTATTGACAACTTTCCTGAGGAAGTTTGGAATACCGGCATTCCTTTTCTAACATCAGCAGTTGCATTGTTTCGTGTAATAATACAATAGTGGCTACTTAACACAATAAAGCGTACAGTAAACGCCCAACTACAAAAAAACACTTGTTTACGACTGAGAAATCCATCATTTTAGTATTAACTCGTCGCTTTGTTCATTAATACGATAGCTTTATTGTTTTCTACTTCCCACGAGGGCGACACAGCACTGACTTAAAATACCAGATTTATTTGGAATTAATTGACCTAATAGTGGTTGAAACTATGAAGCCCGGGACTTAAAGTACTTACAACATTGTAAGTCGCCATTGGGGTATGTCATCTCAATACAATTTGAGATCTCCTTGTGGTTTATAGGTAAAATGCGAATCAGCTGGAGAATTCGTGCCGACATGTTGTCATGGTAGCTCAGTGGTTAGAGCAACCGGACGGAGACCGGGAGATCCGTGGTTCAAATCCGGGCTATGGCATTGGGTTTTTCAGCCGTCTGATTCTACCTTTCTTAGACTTATTTAGTTTCAATAGTCTGTTTAACAGTAATACGTAAAGACTGTAGTAATTACAAACCAGCATGGGAGTGTGAGACATATTCAAGAGAGAAATTAGTTAAAAACTGATAATAGAGTTTGCCAAAAAGATACATAACTGGAGAATGCAAGTTTAAAGAATTAATGTTTACACTTTATTAAGAGAATAGTGGAATTTAGTCAATTTAAAATATGGTATATGGATATTTGATATTTCTATACTGTTCTGTCAAAAGGTGTTTTTAAGTGGTAAATGAATAAATGATTATGCCTACTTCAATGCTTATCATTACTGATAGTGCCTAACGGTGCCTATTTGCATCCCTAAAGTTTTAGCGCCTATTGCGCCGAGCTCTACTAATCATGTTATGTTAAATGTAGCCATATAATATAATTAAAACACTGATGTTGATAAATTTATTTCTCTTGTTCCAGGAAAACTGCGAAGATCGGTTGTCCATTTCAAGACTGAACGGTAAGTCTATTGAAGTATAAGTGAATAAGTCAGTATGCTTTTGGTGAAACGTATCTGTTCCTGGAAATCTAGATAGTTTACGAAGAATCGCGAAGTGTTACACCCACTTAAATCTTCGAGAAGCTGTACGATTCCCATTAGGTACATAAACTGTGTTGTAGTTTAAATGGTAATACCTATCATACTAGGAACACGTACCTAAATTATACTGCAGCAATGGAATTGTTAAACCTGTACCTTAATTTCATTTCGATTTCGCAGGCGATTCACAAATAACAGAAAAAAATTGTAGGTAATTTTATTTTCCCCAACATCATGCTAATTTTCAATAAATACCCGTATACATTGGCGTTTCTGTCATGTTAAAATTGGTGGGAGGACGCTAATGGCTATAATGAAACAAAGCCTACAACCAAGGCCGTCCACAGAGTATTTTGAAGGAGGGGCGACATATTTTTAAAAACAGGTAATCGTTAAATTTGCCAAACTTAAAATAAATAAAAAAGAAGTAAAAGAAACTAAGAAAAACAAATAGTGATCGGAGGATACCACTATTTTTGGATACTCAATACTCACTTTATATAAAAAAATGTAAAGGCGATAGCTTGTTCACTGAAATTTGTTACACTCACATGACTTTCTCTACTCTTGTACAAACTACTTTTACAAAGGCTTATTCTCCATATACTTCATGTTAATCGAGATAGACATTTGCAGAAACTATCTTATTGCTAATTTTCTTGAAGATGCAAGGGGAATTGGTAGACTTTAAGCGATAGTCAAATATTTTAAGAGGTGGTTGCTATGTGGAGCATTCCATTCTCTTTGTATGTCCAGGACATAAAAAATGAAACATTTTTGGAAACATGTCCGTGTGTATGTCTTGTGTGTGTGTGTGTGTGTGTGTGTGTGTGTGTGTGTGTGTGTGTGTCTGTCTGTGAACTTGGTATTTAGGTTCAGTATCTTCCAAAGATGCGACACGAAGGTTTTCAAGAAAATCCCCCCACCCCAGATTACCCTTTACATGGAACATTTTTCGAAAATTTTAATTTTCTCAAAAATGGCTCTAACAATTTTGATTAAAATATCATATGTTTAAGATATTTTCATGACAAATGAAATGTATATCTCGAATTTTCTGGGAATGTCTCCAAAAGTATTCTTCATTGTGAACGACTTTTGGTAAACTGTTAAACCATAAGAGATAGACAAAATTTTACTACACAAAAAATGTAGATCGCGTTTAAATACACAATTTATGTCATATACATTTTTTTGTTGAGTGAACCATTTTCGAGATATTGCTTATTATTCACTTAAATTTTGCAATACTTATACTTTTTCTCAAATGGAAATTCGTTATTCATTTTTTTGTGTCCTGGACATGCAATGAGAATGGAATGCTCCACATAGCAACCAGCTCTTACAAGATTTGACTATCACTTAAAGGCTACCATATTCCCCTTGCATCTACAAGAAAATTAGCAATAAGATTAACATCTCAATTAACATGAAGCATATGGAGAATAAGCGTTTGAAAAAATAGTTTGTACAAGTGTAGAGCAAGTCATGTGAATGTAACACATCAGATTTTTTTAAAAGCAAATATGCCAGAATTTCATTTATTTAGTTATTACTTTCTCCACTACATACCTAGAAGATAGAGTATTGCATTCTACCCAAAATTTCGATGTTGAGAATTCGGAAGTACATGTTTTAGGGTCTCGTGAATTAATAACAATAATAATAAAGCTTTTTAGAAAAAGAAACGCGTGTGTGGCATAACTCAAAAATGAAATGCCCGACAAATATAAAATTTGAAATTCAAGTCAATATCTTCCAAAGTTAGGACAAGAAGATCTTCAACCCTTTACATAGAAACATTTTCAGAACTTTTTATCTTTTCAAAAATTGCTCTAAAATGCCGTATACACATTTAAGGTAATTATAGGATAGCTAAAATGTGTATCTTGAGTTTTCTGGGAGTGGTTCTGTTATATCCTTTCATTTGGAAGATATTATTTTGTGTAAGTCTGTGTAACGGGTAAACCATAATTGGCAAAATACCTACTGCCTACACAAAAAACATAGATCTGTCTGAAACTGCAAATAACTTCTTTTGTGGCATTAGCAATTTCCGAGATATCCGTTATTAATGGTTCGTCTTGTTTAATACTTGGGTCATTCTTTTAAAGTCCCATCGATTTTCAGTTGTTTCTGGGATTGCATGAGAACAGTATGGAATTTTAAGGCCAGCATGTAACATCCAGTTCTTAAACATTTGACTATCGCTTTCTCCTCTGTGGTGTGTTGGTTACCATGCTAGCCTCTAGTTCCCGAGGTCACGGGCTCAAACCTGGCAGAGAGCGATGATTTTTTTTTCGGGCGTAAAAATCCATAGCATGGCTTCCTTCGGAAGGGAAGTAAAGTCAGTGGTCCCGTGTCGTAGATTTACGGCACGTAAAGGAACCTCAAGCCTGATAAAGATTATCGGTCTTTCATGACCAATATAGAATGGGACGCTTAGGACCACAGCATTTAAAGAGCGTCCATAAATAAAATGCAACTTAATTTTTAATTTACCGCTGTTCTCTTTGTATCTATAACGAAATATGTAATATAGCTATTTCTGCAATGGTTTATTTGGATTAAAATAAAATAATTGGAAAAACAATTTCGTATGAATAATTTGCGTAGAGAAAGTCATGTGAATGTAACACATCAGCTCTTTTTTTTATCGTAACACGTTGTCTATGCTTTACCGTTTAACCATTATAGGAATCATTCAGATTGAAGAAAACTTTATAGGGTACTCCCAAAAAAATTCAAGATATATATTTTATTTGTCATGCAGGTATCTTAAACATCAGGTATTTTAATCAAAATCGTATGAACTATTTTTAAGAAAATAAAAAATAGTAACAAATTTTCATGTAAAAGGCAGTTTTAGGATGGGAGATTTTCTTGAAAATCTTCGTGACACATCCTTGGAAGGTCCTGAACACCATTTTTACTTTCTCTACTACGTATAGTAAGTAGGGGAATTATTGCATTCCACCCAAAAATTCGATACCGAGATTTCACCGGAAATACATGTTTTGAGACCTCCTGAATCCACAAAAAGGATTTTTGGAAACATGTCCGTGTGTGTGTGTGTGTGTGTGTGTCTGTGTGTCTGTGAACAGCATAACTCAAAAACGAAAAGTCGGATAAGCACCAAACTTGGTATTTAGGTTAAGTATCTTCCAGAGATGCGACACGAAGGTTTTCAAGAAAATCCCCCCACCCCAGACTACCCTTTACATGGAAGATTTTTCGAAAATTTTAATTTTCTCAAAAATGGCTCTAACGATTTTGATGAAAATATCATATGTTTAAGATATTCTCATGAGAAATGAAATGTATATCTCGAATTTTCTGGGAATGTCTCCAAAAGTATTCTTCATTGTGAACGACTTTTGCATAACTGGTAAACCATAAGAGATAGACAAAATTTTACTACACAAAAAATGTAGATCGCCTTAAAATACTTAACTTATGTCATATACATTTCTTTTGTTGAGTGAACCGTTTTCGAGATATTGCTTGTTATTTCCTTAAATTTTTCAATACTTATACTTTTTCTCAAATTCGTTATTCATTTTTACTTTCTCTACTACGTATAGTAAGTAGGGGAAGTATTGCATTCCACCCAAAAATTCGATACCGAGATTTCACCGGAAATATATGTTTTGAGACCCACTGAATCCAAAAAAAGCATTTTTGGAAACATGTCCGTGTGTGTGTCTGTGTGTGTGTGTGTGTGTGTGTCTGTGTGTGTGTGTGTCTGTGAACAGCATAACTCAAAAACTAACAGTCGGATAAACACCAAACTTGGTATTTAGGTTCAGTATCTTCCAGAGATGCGACACGAAGGTTTTCAAGAAAATCCCCCCACCCCAGACTACCCTTTACATGGAAGATTTTTCGAAAATTTTAATTTTCTCAAAAATGGCTCTAACGATTTTGATGAAAACATCATATGTTTAAGATAATGTCATGAGAAATGAAATGTATATCTTGAATTTTCTGGGAATGTCTCCAAAAGTATTCTTCATTGTGAACGACTTTTGCATAACTGGTAAACCATAAGAGATAGACAAAATTTTACTACACAAAAAATGTAGATCGCGGTAAAATACACAACTTATGTCATATACATTTTTTTTGTTGAGTGAACCGTTTTCGAGATATTGCTTGTTATTTCCTTAAATTTTCCAATACTTATACTTTTTCTCAAATTCGTTATTCATTTTTTTTATGTCCCGGACATGCAAAGAGAATGGAATGCGCCACATAGCAACCAGCGTTAAAATATTTGACTATCGCTTAAAAGCTACCATATTCCCCTTGCATCTACAAGAAAATTAGCAATAAGATTGACATCTCGATATCTCGATTAACATGGAGCATATGGAGAATAGGCGTTTGTAAAATTAGGTTGTACAAGAGTAGAGAAAGTTATGTGAGTGTAACACATCAGATTTTTTTTATGTCCTGGACATGCAAAGAGAATGGAATGCGCCACATAGCAACCAGCGTTAAAATATTTGACTATCGCTTAAAAGCTACGATATTTCCCTTGCATCTACAAGAAAATTACCAATAAGATTGACATCTCGATATCTCGATTAACTTGAAGCATATGGAGAATAGGCGTTTGTAAAATTAGATTGTACAAGAGTAGAGAAAGTCATGTGAGTGTAACACATCAGATTTTTTTTATGTCCTGGACATGCAAAGAGAATGGAATGCGGCACATAGCAACCAGCTTTAAAATATTTGACTATCGCTTAAAAGCTACCATATTTCCCTTGCATCTACAAGAAAATTACTAATAAGATTGACATCTCGATATCTCGATTAACATGAAGCATATGGAGAATAGGCGTTTGTGAAATTGGATTGTACAAGAGTAGAGAAAGTCATGTGAGTGTAACACATCAGATTTTTTGTATTTAAGTGTAGGGGGCCTCAAAGATGTATTTCCGGTGACGTCTCGATGCGAAATGTTTGAGTGGAATAAAATGCTTACTGTAGAGAAGGTAATAAGCGAGAGAAGTGATAGAGAATAGTATGTGAATGTAACAGACACACCATACTTTTATAAACCATCCACATCTTGCCGTTTTCTTTTGTCTCGCTTTTACCGCTGAGGAAAATATAAAAGTGCTGGTTTAAACACGTAGTCGCCTTAGCTAATGTGTTAGATCCTGTTGGACGCTGCAAATTCGAGAACGTTCACCTCTAGCGGGAGTGCAGCCTGGCTGAAGCTGGTTCCATTACGAAGGTGGGAGCTTGGGGTTCCTCTCAGGAATTTACAACCTCGTGTTGTGGTTATACTTACAAGGAAATCTCGCAGCCTGCATCACCGACCAAGCGTTTATTTGCTCAAACGGTGTTCATGCTCAGGACTATCGATTCGCATTGTTGAGGAAACAATGGCCGGCGGAGCCTTTGAAGTAAGCGCCGTGAAAATGGGTGACCTTGAAACATGCCGTTCCCAGCAATTACTCATCCTTCAAACGAGCAACAGAGGATGATGCATTGCCCGCCAATTTATGCACTTTTCGTGATAAACCTTCGGCCTTTTTCAGTTTTATCGCCTTCGGTGTCGGTTGCAGGAGACGTGCTTTATGTCAAAGGTGAGCAAATGGTTCCGGTTTGAAACCATTATCCTCTTGTTACACAGAGGTGAACATTTTCCTTTGGTGCTGTTTTGTGTAAGTTGCCCTGAATATTTTGTCTTGTATTTACTGCAACAAATTGCTTCGTTTTCTGAGGAAGGAGCATTTTTAAAGAGGAGCATGCTAAGATTGGATTGTGAAGCGGAAAGGATTCGGCACCGATCCATGTACCTACGCCCCATGAGTGGGTGCCTCATGAGCAGGCCTCGGTTCTGGGTTCCGAGACGCATGAAGTTAGGAGCACACGAACCACTGTGTTTAGTTCGAGTGGAATAGCAGTAGTAGTAGTGGTATTTATTAAGTATTTAGTATTACATTAATTCCATAACACAGTCACATGAGTCGTAAGACCATACATGCTCTCTAGAAAAACACCTGGACTGTATACGTGACTTGCAGTATCGACCAGAAAACAACTATTTTTTATAATCACCACACTATATACATACGACGGCTGATCAATAAAGACTGAGACTGATTTTTTTCTGTAGTTTCCTTGATAGTTTTATGTCTGTACCACGAATACTTGAAAAGAGCAGGGTTTCATGTATAATGTCCATAAGCGACAGCACTCTCGTAACGGTAGGTTGGTAGTAATGCTGTATACTGTTGACCCTATTTGAATTTCGCATACCACAAAATGGAGGTGACACGAGAGGAGCAATACAGCGCAATAAAATTTTATTTTGGTTTAAATCGTACAGCCTTGAAACTTTCGAAAAGCTGAAGCAAGCATACGGTGGAGATGCACTACCCCGTGCAACGGTGTTTAGGTGGTTCAAGGACTTCAAAGAAGGGCGAGTCCTCTGTGCTAAGCAAGGTGGGCTTGGTGTCCAGAACATCATCGGAATGGTTGGCGACTTCATCACGATAACGCGCCTCCTCACGTCGCAAATCAAGTCCAGGAATTTTTGGCTAAATTCAACATTACCTGTGTGCCGCATCCGCCCCGGTCTTACCCCCTGTGATTTCTTTTTATTCCTATTACTAAAGGCAAAGCTCCGGAGCATTCGATTTGAGAGCACTGAAGCAGTCCTAAAGAAAAGTGAGGCGATTCTCAAAGACCTAACAAAGAATGGCCTGCACTGTGTTGGAGGACTGGCAGAGTAGCTATAAAAGTGCATTCAGTTAGGAGGGGACTACTTTGAAAAATATCATGTCAACATTGAAATGGAGTAATAAATATCTGTGAAAAAAAATGATTCTCAGTCTTTATTGATCAGCTTTCGTACATATAAAATTGAAAAAAACACTCTGAATCACACACCCAAACACCCCCTCACACACACACACACACACACACAAACACAGTCGCGCACAAGTACTCGAGCACCACATATGTTTAAACATAATTTACATAAACACCTTATCTCTTAGTACACGTACTTCCATTAAGTATGTGCCCAAGCTTGGCCAGTTTTGGCTGTTTAGAATCAAGTCCCAGCATGCTGTCCTCCGTCTGTTGGAAGCCAAAAATACTTCCGGTAATAGTTTTTTCCTAATAGCTTCCGTCTGCACGCATGCTGCCGAAATATGCGTCCAGTCTTTTTGTTCCCCGCATAATGGGCAAATCCTCCTGCCATCGTCATCAGCAATCTTGCGAGCTTTCGAGTGGAATAGCAGGTAACGCTGCAGGTAGCCCTAGCCTCAACATGTAAACATCTAGTCACAGTAGGGCACAAAATAAACGTCACATTTTACAGTGCGTATCCAGTACGGAAACTAATAGCCTAACATAACAGTTTTGCATGATTGTATCTGTTTTAACACTCTGAAATACCCATTTTCCACGACAGAAAAAAAGTGCAAACAATATACATATCACAAAATAGATTTCTTCGCAACTTCATTGCACCATATACATAAATATTTAAAATAAATAACCAAAATAATGCAAATGAATACAATACACTTCTATACATGTCATTGCAGCGAATTACAAGGTGCATTCGCGATGTGTCAAATAAAAACATCTCCCATTTTCACTTAAAATGAGTTTATAGCTGGAAAAACTTTTTTCTTCATCACATGACGTGACAGGTGCATAACGAAAGAATGGGATATCACACGAATCAACTTTTGTGGATTTGTATTCATTGTTTGAATCCAATAAAACGTCCTTAATGGCACACATATCTGCAAAGCCAAAAGGACATTTTTTAATTTGGCGTTCATACTTGCAATAACAGAGTGTGATTTTGACTCATTCAGTTTTTGAAGCAGTACAATTAGGAACCCATATATTTTTCTAGAAACGCTTTAATATATTTATTTTCGATCTCCTTGAAATGGATGTTGGCATGTACCAACATACTACACAAATCTCGATAAAATTCTTTCTGATTTTTCATTTTGATTGTGATGTTGACCTTTGTAGATTGCTGAATTTAACATTTTTCGTGTGTGTTTTGCTACTGCAGTGTTTTTGAAAGAATCGAGATCTGTTTGTCAAGATGTATTTTTTGCAGCGTTTGCAATATGCATAGTTTCCTTTGATGAGGAAATGTTCCTTTCCAAACGTCTCTATAAGTGCATCCTGAAGGGAACGCTTGGTATTCGTATTCTTCAACATGTTTCAAAGTACTGTGGAGTATAAATAAGAGCAATTAACACTAACAAAATATCAATGAATATATAAATACCATGAAACTATCGTTCTTTGCTCAATGGATCTCGAATAGGTAAGAGAACTGCATTAACCAGGGCCAAGCAGCAATATGAATGTCCACAGTGATCTTCGTTACGTAACTGCCTGTAGGTTGGAAGTGCTAGCCCACCCACCGGGCTAGGACATCAACTCAACCCCGTTCGCTCCCAACTTCAGTCTGCTAATTCCGTGATCCAAAACCGAGGCCTGTTCATGAGGGATGAGGTGAAGCGAGATATCGGGCGGCCGGAACGATGAGTCATGGCATAACAATGGCAAGGTCCCTACAGTTTCCAGATACATACGCCCCGGCAACAGACAGGCTGGGCGGGGGTTGTCCTTATACTCCAGCAACTAGCTGAAGGCGGAGGCACGGAGATAGTTCACAGAAAGCATCCTTTTTCCCTGCCACGCTACACCATCGCCGACACTTCCAACCCTGAAACAGATCAAACAGGGTAAAGGATCAATGAAGTTATTAATAGTAGAAATGAAGGGGCAGGAAATTCGGGGATGAAGGAAACCACTCCAGCATTCGCCTGAGGACCCGGGAAAGCCCACGAAAAAACACATGAGTCATCGCTGGAACCCGGGACCTACCGAATGTGGGCCACAGACGTTACCGCCTGAGCCATCCCGATCGATAAGTTGCATAGAATATGTGCCTTGAATTTACTGGAGCAATTTGGTCGTTTGGAGAGCATTTACAAAGAAGGGGTTAAATCCGGGATTACGATGAACTTGACGTAACGTGCAGAGGCTAGACCTCGCACACCGAAACCTGCACAGATCTATTGCGGCTACCACCCCCAGGAAGAAGGGATGAGGTGAAGGAACCACTGGAGGCTACAAGCCAGGCAGACAGGCCACAGAGACGCCCGTAAGTCCCTAATATTTCCAAGTTCGCATACCCATCCCACTGCTGCAGCTGCCGAGAGAGAGCGATGAGAAACCCACCAATCAAGCAGCCCTCTGGTGTCCACAGAGAACCACAAACGCCACAAAACCTAGAAGCATACCTGAAAGATGAGAAGGAAACGTGGTGCAAAGGAAACGCGTGCCAACCCCATGGAAACCACGAAAACAACCCGGGATCTCCCGAATGCGATTCGCACGCGTTACGCGGCGCCACCTCATTTTATAACTAACGGTAAGTCTATTGCATTATTTTGCCATATTCTTTTACTTCTGTCACAGGCGCCCTGATAGAAGCGATTAGAATAGGCGTGGACGATATGAGTTCGGATCCCAGTGACTACAGTCTAATTGTGCCTGTCGTAAAGGATGGGGTGTGTAGCGGGGTTTAGAAAATAAAGGTAACGTTTCTGGTTGGTAAGGTCTTGGTGTAGGGTTTCAGGTGATTGCCGGCTGCTCAGGTAGAGGATGATGGGTTACGAGAATCTTACCTCAGGGATTGTGTGGATGGGAGGTGAATGATACTCACAACTCCTCTCAATGGCCCATTTATTATGAAGATCCACACTGGTTTTCGTACTGCAGGCCCTTCACACAAGACGCGTTCCTATCAGTTTTTCCCCCGTTACAGTCTCCGTGCTTTTACCCTTGAAGTTATTCTATTTCTCATTTACTTACAATATGGCTTTTGTCATCCCTAGCTACCCTATCTCTTTTCCCAATACAGAATTCTAACATCCTCTTTCTATCTCCTCCCAACACAAACTATCACGTCTTCCTCCTAGCGTTTCCCCACACGAAGTTTTAAATCCTCCTCCTAACGTTTCCCGACACAAAGTGTTCCATCTTTCGCGTGTCTAAAACGCGCTCCTGCTCCTAGACCAAAATCTATTTCACGCCTCTTTTCTAGTTTTGTTCCCTGGTTTTACTATTCACGTGACATTTTATCTTCCTTATTGGTTATCTGGCTCCTTTGCGCTTTCTCACCCATTGGTTCAATTTCAATACCCTTAGGCTCAGCTAGCGTTTCGACTGTTTCTCGTTATTCACGGCTGATTTAATTTTATGTTCGCTTGAGTGACTAGCACATCCGTTTCTTTGTTTCGCACGCCGGAGAGCTCTTGGCGATTTCAATAGAACCTAACTGTTTCTCCAGCTAGTCTTTCCTGTATTTATTAAGGGTTTTGCCCTCTGGCATATTTTCTTGTGTCTGTTTCCTTTCACGTTCTTTTACTTTCTGATCTATTTATACGTGTCTCTATTTTATTTTGTTTCATCCGTAATAATATTTTATTTCATCTCTACTTTATTTTATTTCATCCATAATAATGTTTATTCCCCCCTTTACTTAATCTTTAATATTCTCTTTTATCTCCTTGTTTGATTCGCGCATTAATCTTAACTTTTCTTCTGGCTATGGTTATTCTTGTACTCGCGGAGTACTCGCGGATCTTATCACTTCAGGTGGGCCCACGTAAAATAACCGATGTGATGACATGCGTGGATAATGACAAGGTTACACTTGACTGCAGCTGCATGAATTTTGCTTTTTGTTTTAAAAACATTACAAAAACCTATATTATATTTGACCTTGTCCAGTTTTTTAACGGTCACTGTTCTAAAGTCTTATCTGTCACTGTTTTCTTTTATCTTCACTTCGTTCACACTTTCACTTCACTAAGGTGAACTAGTTCAGCTCTCAACCACTTCACTTCCTTCGTGACGTAGTCCCCCACACCGGATGGCTCGTTTCACTCGGGAGTCGAACACAAGAACTCAACAATACGTTGCTCCGCAGTAGCACTTCGCTGTACGTCACGTTAAAAACTCGCTCGGAGAGTGCTCAGTTCGCTCTGACTCTCACGAGAGCCCTCGCTTATATAGTCAGCGGAATCTTTCCACTAGGTTCTCCAATGTTCTAGAACTATTTCTACATACTTTTGGGAGGAGGGGGGTAGAAGTAACTTCCAGCAGTTTCTAGTTATCTGCCGTTGGTGCGCCCGGTGTTTACACTGGCGAGCGGCAGTTATCGTTGTTTACTCGACTGCCCTGCGTCGACCTCCCGATAACCTTGAGCCATAGCCGCTGCGTCAAAATATTGTTAATGGTTAGTATAATATGAAAATAACAAAAAAACATAAGATATTCTTAAACATTTTCGTTGCCAAATGCAGACGGATGGCCTCTAGCACGGCACAGCAGAGCACGAAGGCCATAGTGAGCTCTTTGTGCTTCCAGTGACAGCTGGGAGTAAGGGATGAAGGGGAGACCCGAAAGGCGACCACATCCGGACGATGATGTGTGCTAGCAAGTACGGAGTCACTGACGATGTCAATACGACATCAAGCCTACTACCGGCTAGCCCTGCCTTAGCTACCGGCAACCTGAGTGTCTTCGCTGTAGACGAGACGCTCCCAGGAAGGATGGCGCAACCAGCAGACCCGACAAATCCTTCCATATAGCAAACTCAATGTCTTGCCGCAACACGCCAACCGCCGTCGCCTGGTCCTACAATCATGAAACAGCCGAGGGGAAGTAGAAAAAAGGAAGTGATCGGGACAGTAACTTAGTGGTAGAAAGGCAACCAAGCCCCACCATTGGCCTACCGAACCTATTAACATAACGGAAGAGATTCCGATGGTGGCTGTTTATTACTTCGCGCCGATTGGAATTTGAACCAATCTGTGGGAAGCAGCAGCTTGGAGTAATAAAAATCTGATGTGTTACACTCACATGACTTTCTCTACCCTTGTACAAACTATTTTTACAAACGCTTATTCTCCATATGCTTCATGTTAATCGAGATATCGAGATGTTAATCTTATTGCTAATTTTCTTGTTGATGCAAGGGGAATTGTTAGGCTTTAAGAGATAGTCAAATATTTTAAGAGCTGGTTGCTATGTTGAGTATTCCAATCTCTTTGCATGTCCAGAACACAAAAAATCTGATGTGTTACACTCACATGACTTTGTCTACTCTTGTAGAATCTATTTTTACAAACGCCTTTTCTCCAAATGCTTCATGTTAATCGAGAAATCGAGATGTCAATCTTATTGGTAATTTTGTTGTAGATGCAAGGGGAATATGGTAGCTTTTAAGCGATAGTCAAATATTTTAGCGCTGGTTGCTATGTGGCGCATTCCATTCTCTTTGCATGTCCAGGACATAAAAAAATGAATAACGAATTTGAGAAAAAGTATAAGTATTGGAAAATTTAAGGAAATAGCAAGCAATATCTCGAAAACGGTTCACTGAACAAAAAAAATGTATATGATATAAGTTGTGTATTTTAACGCGATCTACATTTTTTGTGTAGTAAAATTTTGTCTATCTCTTATGGTTTACCAGTTATGCAAAAGTCGTTCATAATGAAGAATACTTTTGGAGACATTCCCAGAAATTTCGAGATATACATTTCATTTCTCATGACATTATCTTAAACATATGATATTTTCATCAAAATCGTTGGAGCCATTTTTGAGAAAATTAAAATTTTCGAAAAATGTTCCATGTAAAGGGTAGTCTGGGGTAGGGGGATTTTCTTGAAAATCTTCGTGTCGCATCTCTGGAAGATACTGAACGTAAATACCAAGTTTGGTGTTTATCCGACTGTTAGTTTTTGAGTTATGCTGTTCACAGACACACACACACACACAGACACACACACACACAGACACACACACGGACATGTTTCCAAAAATGCTTCTTTTGGATTCAGGAGGTCTCAAAACATGTATTTCCGGTGAAATCTCGGTATCGAATTTTTGGGTGGAATGCAATACTTCCCCTACTTACTATACGTAGTAGAGAAAGTAAAAAAATGAATAACGAATTCCCTTTTGAGAAAAAAAGTATTGAAACATTTAAGAGAATAACAAGCAATATCTCGAAATCAGTTCGCTCAACAAAAAAAATGTATATGGCATAAATTGTATATTTTAACGCGATCTAAACTTTTTGTGTAGTAAAATTTTGTCTATCTCTTACGATTTACCTGTTATGCAAAAGTCGTTCATAATGAAGAATACTTTTGGAGACATTCCCAGAAAATTCAAGATATACATTTTATTTGTCATGAAAATATCTTAAATATATGACATTTTAATCAAAATCGTTAGAGCCATTTTTGATAAAATTAAAATTTTCGAAAAATCTTCCATGTAAAGGGTAATCTGTGGTGGGGGGATTTTCTTGAAAACCTTCGTGTCGCATCTCTGGAAGATACTGAACCTAAATACCAAGTTTGGTGTTTATCCGACTGTTCGTTTCTTAGTTATGCTGTTCACAGGCACACACGGACATGTTTCCAAAAATGCTTTTTTTTTGGATTCAGGGGGTTTCAAAACATGTATTTCCGGTGAAATCTCGGTATCGAATTTTTGGGTGGAATACAATTCTTCCCCTACTTACTATACGTAGTAGAGAAAGTAATAAATTTAAAAGCTAACAAAATTACTTGAAATTTACAATGATGAACATTTGCTATAAATGCAGTTATAGTAAATGTTACCACTCCTTCAAAAAATTTGTATAAATATGAGACACTTGTAACTTTCACTGTGCATGATGTTAAACGAAATTCATCGTTATCGTAGCAGTAGAGTCAATGACATACAACGTCATACTGAAATCCCTGGCCGAGTACAGTAGGTTATGAAATGTTGTAGAAGCCATCTTTTATGAAGGTTACAGTTTATGAGAAGTTACTAAGGTGCAACTTTGACTTTTTCCCACCGTTATGGGATAAGTCACTAGATTCTATTGATATTCGGGTTGTTAGGTTCTATTCGTAACTGCACCCCCTCCGCAAATATGTACGCACTTGTTATGTGTATTGGGAAGGTAGGTTATATTGCATCGGTTACGTTGGTGCTCTGTGTATATATTCACAGGCGTTCAAACTTTGTAATCCAATCATTTAGTCACCAACCGATGCACTGATTATAGCATTAATAATGTATTATTATATTACATTAATTATATTATTGTTTATATTCGATTAGTTATATCCATTAGGCTAATTATACATTGTTAAAGGGTATTACAGTTCTTATATAGGGTGATATAAGAAGAACTGACACATTTCTTTCTTTAATTATTCTGTTCGAAATCCGCTCAGTGCCCCGATTTTAGCACCAAATTAAGCAGAATGTTCTGGAGTTTCGATTGCCTGTCACTAGATGCGCAGATGTTCATGTTTTATTCGTAATTGTTAGTTTTATTGTCGACAACTGTTTTTGAGATTTTGTTCTAGTCAAAGCAAAAATGGAGCACACATTAAATGAACGACTCTTCCTTGTAAAGCAATACTGGATTATGAATTCAATTACAGCTACTCAAAAGGACACACCAGAGAGAATTAGGTGTTCCGAATCCTCCTAAAAGAAACACAATACTGGGACTGGTAAACAAATTGGAAACAACTGGATCTCTGGTAGGTGAAAAGGCAAAACTCGTTCATCTAGGCTTCCCACGGTTGTTGTTGACGTAAGAGCACGACTGGATCAGTCGCCCAAAAAATCATTAAGACGTTTGTCGCAAGAGACAGGGTACAGCTACTCAATGTGTCAGAGAGTTGTGAAAAGTGCAGGCCTAAAGCCGTATAGGATTACGGTTGTCCATCAGTTACAGGAACCAGATAAGGATACACGACTGAATTATTGTCGTTGGTTTCAGGCGTTCATTGTGCAAAATCCTGCCATGTTGTCCATCACGTGGTTCACAGATGAAGCATGGTTCCATTTATCCGGCTATGTGAACTCAAATAACTCACGCTATTGGACCAGCGAAAATCCACATGTTATTCATGAAGCACCTATGCACCCGGTTAAAATCGGAGTTTGATGCGCAATATCCTCACAGAGAATAGTGGGACCAATTTTTTTAAACCATGTGAACACTGCAAAGTACCGAAGGATTTTCGTGGAGTTTTCTGAGCAACTAGACGATGTAGAGCTGAGTTAAGGGTATTTTCAGCAGGACGGCGCTACATGCCATACATCAATTGAATACATGGCACTAATTGCAAGTTTCTTTGACGACCGGATAATTCCCAAGAACCTGTGGCCACCAAGATCTCTGGATTTGACATCGCCGGACTTCTTTCTATGGGGTTACTTAAAAGACAGGGTTTATGCCACACGTCCCCAGACATTGGACGATCTGAAGCACAACATTACACAGGAGATTTAAGCTGTTTACAACAGAGTCCTCAACGAGTGGCCAGTAACATGGAACGACGTGTTGAGTTGTGCCTTATGCAGGATGGAGGACATTTTGAGCATTTGCTATAGAGGTAAATAATCTCCCAAAATTCCTCTACATTTCAGGTATAATAAGTTGTCGCTAGCATAACTCGTTTTGAAACAAAGAAATAAATGTGTCAGTTCTTTATAAATCACCCTGTATTTGCAGTTAACTATAAATTTAAATTGTTTTGCAATTTTTGGTGTAAGTGTTGTCTGTCTGTGTAGGGTTTTTTTTTAGAGGAAGATGTGTGTGGAACAAAGCCATGAAATTTAACTCTTTGGTTTAGGCAAGTACGCCGAAATCATATTAAAACTAACTATAAGTTATTCTTCATGCTATTACAGTGCAGAAATTTCAACGTTTACGTACACATGTTATATAAATTATGTTCATAGCACTCTTCAGTGCTTAATTTAACACTTAAATAGCACATAGGTTATAGGTCATTAGCGATAATAGCGGTGAAGGAAGGTGTTGACCAAACCTTCACACCGAAGAAAAGAATATTACAGAGCAGTATATATGATATGACAATGACACATAATACTAGCAGAAGACCGAAATAGTGCGTATTTTATAAACAGATTGTCTGGTGATTTTTCTGGTTATGTATCTAGTGGCTCAAGCTAGAACGTTGACGGCCCTTACATGCGGCATCAGCCATTTTTTTTAGTAACTGAGTTAGGCTGCGTCCCCTATAGCAGCTACAAAAAATGGAAGGTTATCACTTTTCCATTCATCTGAGGGGGAGAAACACGAGAAAAGGAAAACAAAGTTGCACTTGTTCAAACAAGCGTCACGTCCGAACACACCTGTTGCGCCGGCCAATTTCCTGACCTGTGGTAAAACCTGGTAGCACAACCAAGGTCATAATAATATGGAGAAGTGTTTTGTTGTTTCTGCACTCTATCGCTCAACAAAAGAGAAACCTCCCGCAGCACAAAGCACCTGGCGAAACAATGAGATCTGCATTTTCATGGTGTAACAATGGAGTCAGTTTCTGGCAGCTTCAACGTCTGAATGCCTACCGCTTTTGTTTATACTCTGTAATGATTTCAGAGCTGGTGATCAGCGCTGATCCCTGAAGAGTGAAAGACTACATCGCTTGATTGAGAAAGCCAAAGATTGTAACGATCATGCACGGAGACTCGAACCAACGACGAGAAAGTTGTGCAACATCAGAAGGTGTTGAAATTAAGGCAGTTCGTGAATCGGTTGCAGTAGAATGTTGATGTGTTTTTAGTCAGCAACAAAAAGCAATATAAGCTGCTCCCAAGTAGGTTACATACTCCCATACTCATGCCGCCCACGTTGCTGGAGTTGTTTAATATTTATTTTTGTGACCATCAAGACCAGACAGAACTCTCACAGTGAATAGACTAGGCCCTTAGGGCCAATGCCCTCCTCCTTCCTTTTTTTCTTCTCCTTCATTGCAGGGTTTAGACAGAACGCCTGTTCCATAATCACGGCATTGTTTTCCATCTTTTCTTTGATCCTTCTATGTCTCAGTGTCCTGATTGAGACGGTACAGATTATGTGCATAGTTGATAATTAAGAAATAATATAATTTATATGCATTTTATACTCTAAAGCTTTAGTTATGAGAAGCATTTTAAAATGTGTTAGTTAAAACAAATGGTTAAATGAAAATGTAACAACTGAATTGGAAAGACACGCTAACAATCGATTTGCTTGATTCGCCTCGTATAACAGAAGACACAAAAGAGGGGAAAATAAAGAAAGGTAACTAAGCAAGACAGCTACGTTTCTAGACGTAGGAGGTATGGTGGTTTTCCCAGATCAGTCAAGAACCCGTTGAAGTAAGGTGCAGAACTGAAGTATTTTTCCAAAAATGTTAAGCCTGCGTCCCCCATTACAGCCATACGAGGGGCACTATTTATATTTTGAGCCTAATAGTTAAAACAAAGTAATTTCTGATTGAAAATTGCTTTATTATTTTTCAAAATATTCTCCTTTATGATCAATACACTTTTGCATCCGTTTGAACCATTTGTCAAAGCATTTATTCCCGTCTTCTTGAGACACCTTCAAAACATGGGTTTTGAAGGCATCAACGGCTTCTTCTGCCAACGAAAATTGTTGTCCACGCAATTTATTCTTGATGTTCGGGAACAAAAAGAAGTCATTCGGTGCCAAATCAGGACTGTATGGCGGATGACCCATCAATTCGATTTTTTGAGTCTTCAAATACTCTGTTGTTAGACGAGATGTGTGTGCGCTCGCATTGTCTTGACGAAGAACGATCCTACGGTTCTTGTTGGTTTTCCTTACTTCACCGAAGACTTCCGCAAACGTTCCTATAAAGGCACTGTTGCCACATGGCCAGTTTTGCTGAGAAAGCAAACTTTTGTTGGATTTGCTTCATCTTGAAACACCCATTCAGTTGACTGCTGTTTACGTTCCGGCCCATATGCATAGATCCATGATTCGTCACCTGTTACAATCTTATATACGTCTTTTGAGGCAACACCATTGTATTTCTTGAGCATTTTTGTACACCAATCGACACGAACATCTTTTTGAGATTGCGTCAAATTATGTGGGATCCAACGAGAGCAAACCTTTTTCACGGCTAAATAATCATGCAATATTTTATATATGCTGGTGGAACTAATGCCTAGAGTTGCCTCAATCTCACAATATGTCGCATGACGATCTTTCATTATTAGTTTTTGCACAGCATCAATGTTTTCTGGCACAACAACTGATTTTGGACGACCTTCACGAACTTCATCATTGAGCGAACAGCGGCCACGATTAAATTCGTTATACCAGCGTTTCACAGTGGCAAAGAATGGAGCTTTGTCGCCAAATGTGGAAGTTAGTTGATCGATGCACTCGTCTTGATAATCCACGTGAAAGTCGTAATAAATCATTGCACGAACATTTTCACGCGTTAATTCCATGTTTTTGTTGACACACAATTTTCAAGTTAGTGCAAACAAAACAAATGACGCTCTATTGACAAAATGTGTGAAGTAAATTATGGTAAAGAATGTCAAATGTCAGATGGCATCTGCAGCATTCAGGGTTGCCAAGGCTCAAAATATAAATAGTGCCCCTCGTAGTTCTGCTTGTATATTCTGGTAAACATGGAGTGTAGAAGATATGCACTAAAACTTAATATTCCAGTTTCCTCTTTGTTTCCTGTTTGTAAACGAATACATAGTATGGAGCAAAGTAATTAACCACTTCTGTTAGTTATAACCTAGCCTTACCAATGCCATTCCATAGTGGGATGTTGCCCATATTTTGTTCATCTAAGGTTAACCGGTTCTTATCCAAAATATTATGAACGTATATTTGAATATATTAATATTCAACTTAAACCCCATTGACTGCTGTTTATAATCTATGACTTTACGTAACCCCCCCAAGAAAACGGATATTTTGCAACATGAGTTTTCCTACTCACACGTCTATAGAATATTCTTACATAAAATTATTCTTCTATCTGCTTCTTGTTAATCGAGATAAACTTTTATTAAACATTTACATATTCCGTTATAGTTATAAAAATAATGCTATTGGCTAAACCAATAGTTAATTGTTTAAAAAACGGTCGCTATGCGATGGCGTTGAAATCTCGTTCTCATTGGATAACACAGAAAGAGAACAATTACATAGAATATCTCAAAAATGGCTAGTGCCACAAAAAATTAAGATCACATAAATGCTGCATATTTACGAGATCTATGTGTAATGAGCCTTTTTTACTTTCTCTACTACGTATAGTAGGTAGGGGAAGTATTGTATTCCACCCAAAAAAATTCGATACCGAGATTTCACCGCAAATATATGTTTTGTGACCCCCTGAGTCCAAAAAAAAAATTTGAAAACATGTCTGTCTGTGTGTATCTGTGAACAGCATAGCTCAGAAACGAACAGTCGAATAAACACCAAACTTGGTATTTAGGTTCAGTATCTTCCAGAGATGCTACACGAAGGTTTTCAAGAAAATCCGCCACCCCAGATTACCCTTTACATGGAGCATTTTTCGAAAATTTTAATTTTATCAAAAATGGCTCTAACGATTTTGTTTAAAATATCATATGTTTAAGATATTTTCATGAAAAATGAAATGTATATCTCGAATTTTCTGGGAATGTCTCCAAAAGTATTTTTCATTGTGAACGACTTTTGCATAACTGGTAAACCATAAGAGATAGACAAAATTTTACTACACAAAAATGTGGATCGCGTTAAAATACACAATTTATGTCATATACATTATTTTTGTTGAGTGAAACATTTTCTAGATATTGCTTGTTATTCCCTTAAATTTGCCTATACTTATGCTTTTTCTCAAATTCGTTATTCAGTTTTTTTGTCCTGGTAATGCAAAGAGAATGGAATACTCCACATAGCAACCGTCCTTAAAATATTTGTCTATAACTTAAAGCCTAGCAATTCCCCTTGCATCTACAAGAAAATTAGCAATAAGATTAACATCTCGATACCTCGATTAACATGAAGCATATGGAGAATAAGCGTTTGTAAAAATAGTTTGTACAAGAGTAGAGAAAGTCTTGTGAGTGTAACACATCAAAACTTTGTTTCTACATTGTACAAAACGTTTAGGTTATACAAAATTCATTCAGAATGAATGACTTTACTGTTTTGAGACCCGCTGAATAAAATAAAAAACATTTTTCGAAAACGGGGTGTGTGTGTGTGTGTGTGTGATTGTGTGTGTGTGTTTAACTCAAACGCGAAAAGTCGAATAAATACCAAACTTTATATTTAGGTTCAATAGCTTCCAAATATACATCGCGAAGATTTTTCAAGAAAATTCTGCACCTCAAACTACGTTTTACTTGGAACATTTTTCGAACTTTTTTATCTTTTAAAAATGCTTCTAACAATTTCGATTAAAATATCATATACCTAACAAAGACATTTACATGAAAAAGTATATATCTTGCCTTTCCTGGGAATAGCCTGTGAAGTCATCTTCATTCGGAAAAATTTTGTGTAATCTTATATAATTAAAAAAAAAAAGCTTTAAGCGATAGACGAAAACGTACTGCACAAAAATTGTAGATCTCTTTAAAATACACAATTTATTTCTAACAACATTTTTGTAGTATAAACAATTTCCTAGATATTCATTATTAATGCTCCAAATTGTTCAATACTTGGGTATTTTTTTAAAGTTGTTAGTTGTTTCTCGCGATACCATGCAAGCAATATGGAATTTAAGTCCAGCCTATAGCGTCCAGTTCTTAAACATTTAACTATCGCTGTTCTCTTTGCATCTATAACGAAATGTGTAATGTAGCTATTTCCAGAAAGATTTATCTCGATTAAAACTAAATAGATACGAAAATAATTTTCGTAAGAATAATTTGTGTACACAATAATAAGCAACAGAGGGTAGAGAAAGTGATGTGAATGTAACAAGATTTTTATAAAAAGGCTATGTGTCTGTAAACAGCATAACTCAAACATGAAAACACGATTAAATACCAAAATTGACATTTAAGTTCCGCATCTTCCAAGGATGTGACATAAAGATTTTAATAAAATATAATATACTTAAAATATTTGTATGACAAATAAAATGTACATCTTGAATATTCTGGGAATAGCCTCTAGTCGTCTTCATTGTAATGACTTTGTATAATTAGTAAACGTTAAGAGATACACAAAATCTTACTATCTAAATAATATATATCTCTTTAAAATGCATATATACCAAAATAAATGTTTTCTCGTAGTAATATTTTAGATATTATAGTCTTTATTATTGGTTTAAATTTTCAAATATACTTTTCTCAAATGCGAAAGCGCTACTCGTTTTTTTTTCTCGGGTCATGCACACACCATCACTATCACATTACCTACAGTATTTACAAAAGAATGTAGATCTCTTTAAGGCGTGCAAATTAGGTGCAATAATTGTTTTGTGCGTTGACCATTTCCAAGATATTCTTTGTTATTATTTTGAATTTTCAAATACTCTATTCGTTTTTCTAGTGATCATGCAAAGAACAGGATTTTCAAACCCATCATATAGCGTCACGCTCTTTAAATATCTGATGTGTTACACTCACATGGCTTTCTCTACTCAAACTATTTTTACAAACCATTATTCTCCAACTAATTCATGTTAATAGAGATAAACGTTGCTAATTTTCTTATAGATGTAAGGGGAATATGGTAGACTATAAGCGATAGTCAAATCTTTTAAGAGCTGGTTGCTATGTGGAGCATTCCATTCTCTTTGTATGTCCAGGACATAAAAAAATCTGATGTGTTACACTCACATGACTTTCTCTACTCTTGTACAATCTAATTTTACAAACGCCTATTCTCCATATGCTTCATGTTAATCGAGATATCGAGATGTCAATGTTATTGATAATTTTCTTGTAGATGCAAGGGGAATATGGTAGCTTTTAAGCGATAGTCAAATATTTTAACGCTGGTTGCTATGTGGCGCATTCCATTCTCTTTGCATGTCCAGGACATAAACAAAATGAATAACGAATTTGAGAAAAAGTATAAGTATTGGAAAATTTAAGGAAATAATAAGCAATATCTCGAAAACGGTTCACTCAACAAAAGAAATGTATATGACATAAGTTGTGTATTTTAACGCGATCTACATTTTTTGTGTAGTAAACTTTTGTCTATCTCTTATGGTTTACCAGTTATGCAAAAGTCGTTCACAATGAAGAAGAATTTTGGAGACATTCCCAGAAAATTCGAGATATACATTTCATTTCTCATGACATTATCTTAAACCTATGATATTTTCATCAAAATCGTTAGAGCCATTTTTCAGAAAATTAAAATTTTCGAAAAATCTTCCATGTAAAGGGTAGTTTGGGGTGGGGGGATTTTCTTGAAAACCTTCGTGTCACATCTCTGGACGATACTGAACCTAAATACCAAGTATGGTGCTTATCCGACTGTTCGTTTTTGAGTTATGCTGTTCACAGACACACAGACCCACAGACACACACACACACACACGGACATGTTTCCAAAAATGCTTTTTTTGGATTCAGGAGGTCTCAAAACATGTATTTCCGGTGTAATCTCGGTATAGAATTTTTGGGTGGAATGCAATACTTCCCCTACTTACTATACGTAGTAGAGAAAGTAAAAAGAAAGGAATAACGAATTCGCATTTGAGAAAAAGTATAAGTATTGGAAAATTCAAACAAATAACAAGGAATATCTCGGAAATTGTTCACTCCACAAAAAATGTATATGACATAACTTGTGCGTTTTAAGAGATCTACATTAGGCAAAAGCCATTCAGAAAGAACACGTTTGGGGACATTCCCAGATAATTCAAGATATATATTTTATTTGTCATGGAAATATATTGAGTATACATATTTTAATCAAAATCGTTAGAGCCATTTTTGAGAAAATTAAAGTTTTCGAAAAATGTTCCATGTAAAGGGTGGTCTGGGGTGGGTGGATATTCTTGAAAATATTCGTGTCGTATCTTTGAAAGATAGTGAACCTATAAGTTTGGTATTTATCCGACTTTTTGTTTTTGAATTATGCTGTTCACACACACACACACACAGACACACAGAGGAACGTTTTTCTAAAAGAGCTTTTTTGGATTCAGGGGGCCTCAAAACATGTACTTCCTGTAAAATCTCGGTATCGGATTTTTGGGTGGAATGCAATACTTCCCCTACTTACTATACGTAGTAGAGGAAGTAAAAATGTGACTATCGCTTTAGCCTACAGTGTTCTTATATCTAATACAAAATGTGCTAATGCTGAACGAAAGTTTATCTCGACTAACAATAATTAGACAGAAGAACAAAGTTTTGTAAAAATAGTTTGTAGAATAAAGAGTAGAGAAGGCCATGTGAATGTAACAGCTGATTTTAAAAACAAAATTTTAATTCGTTAGTCAGGTATGAGCATTTAATTCAAAATGAGCCCTTTAATGATAATGATAAAAATCAACTTCCAAAAATTGAATTATTTTATTAAGTTATTTTTCTACCATCTTCATGTTAATCCAAATAAAGCCTTTGCAGAAATAACTACATTGCACATTTCGTTATGTATACAAAGAGATCAGTTATAGTCAAATGTTTAAGAACTGGACGCTATATGCTGGCTTTAAAATTCCATATTGTTTGCATGCAGTCGCGAGAAACAACTGTATATTGACAGGAATTTAAAAGAATGGCAAAGTATTGAACAATAATCACAGTAACGGATATCTCGGAATAGACTACTGCTAAAAAACGTTATTTGAAAGAAATAGTGTTCTTAAATACATATACATTTTTGTGTAGTACGTTTTCGTCTATCGCTTAAAGCTTATCAGTTATACAAGATTTTATAAAATTACCTCGAATAAGGAGAACTTTACAGACTCTTCCTAGAGAATTCAAAATATTTTACTTTTCAGTTAAGTATCTTTAATATACGACATTTTAATCAAAGTCTTTAAGTTATTTTTGATAAAATCACAAATTTTGAAAAGTGCTCTATGTAAAGGGTAGTTAGGAGTGGGGTGTTTCTTGAATACCTTTTTGTTGCATCCTTTGGAAAATACAGAATTATAATAATAAGTTTGGTATTTATCCGACTTTTCTTTTTTGAGTTATGCTGCTCACAGACACTCAGGTACATACACGGACTTTTTTTTTCTAAACTTCTGATGTGTTGCGTTCACATTTGTTTCTCCACTCTATCGTTTATAAGTGGGTATACAAACTATTCTACAAAGGGAACAGCAATAGTCAAATGTTTAAGAACTGGACGCTATACGCTGGCCTGAAAATTCCATACTGTTTCCACGCAATTGCGAGAAACAACTAAATGTTGACGGGACTTAAAGGTAATGACTAAGAAATGAACAATTCGAACCTTTAATAACGGATATCTCATAAATGGCTTGTGCCACAAAAAAACTTATTTGAAATAAATTGTGTGTTTTAAAGAGATCTACATTTTTTGTGTAGTACGTTTTCGTCTGTCACTTAACATTTACGAGTTGTATAAGATTATACAAAATTCCTTCCGAATAAAGAGGACTTCAAAGTGTATTCCCAGAGAATTCAAGATATACATTTTATTTTTAGTGTAAATATCTTTGGTGTACGATATTTTAACAAAATCCTTAAAAGTTCAATTTCCTCAGAAATCTTCGTATCAATTTTTTTTATTGGCAGATAATACCTCTGGTATAGAAGGTAGAAAGCTATACTTATTATGCATAATAGAACTTATGTTCTGAATGGAAGCCTATTGTGATAAACTGACATACATGTGCTAATAGCCGTGGTATAGCCTTCAAGAACACTGCACGCCACTGTGATAAATATGCCAGTCCTTAGATATATAAGTGGTTAAGGAACATACTTCAGGTGCGGAGTTTTTGCTACGGTAATAAGTATTATACCATGCAAGAAACACAAAGAAATATGATTAACACAACTCTCGACGAATGCTCAGTAAATGCTGCTTTACAGCTTACATCTCTTATAAAGTTAACAAGTTGTGTTTGCTAGTAGATAACAGCACTTGTCAGAAGAGTTATGCAGGGAAAATGAAAGGGAAATAGATACATTAAACTACATGGAAATAAAGCAAAATTCCGGGAAAGTGCAGAATATATTGGATTACTTTATCTACTACGTTCTTACAGTAAGTGGAGGAAGTATTGTATGGGGTTATTCAAAAAGAAGTAACAGACTTTAAATATTTATTTTGAAGAAGTTTATTTTGTTGTATTGTTAAATGCCCCACGCTTTGGGAGCCAATTTGAAGTAGTAGATTTGTTGCTTCTACGTATGGAAAGCCGATTTTAAGTAGGAGTTGTATTGTACTTCAAATATTTGGGAGCCGAACTTCACGTAGTTGCAACCGCACTATGGTAGAAAGTTTCCGGTAGCCTTCGCTCCAAATGTTTAAAAATTATTAACTTTGTAATTTTGACTGTTTCTTTAAATATTATACATTTATGTTTGCCCCGGCTGCGTCAGTATTTATTTTTTTAGAGACATGAATGTCTTAGCAGGGAGTGGTGCGACTGAAGACTGTAGGCTTACACAGATTATAATTTTACTTCACTACTTATATTAATGCTCGACACGATTTATAATAACACTTCACTGATATGGGGAGAGAGAGAGCTGTGAGATTTGTTTTTTTTATTAAATACTTGCACTTTTTAACACGCAAAACTATTTTCGTCTCACACGAATACGTATTAAATTTCTCGAGGACGCATCTCGCGTTCGGTTAGGAACGCTTTCTACAACCAACTGACTTCTGAATTTGTAAATTTTGCTCCGTTTAAGTTTCTGATTGGCTAATCCTAGTCCAATGGAATACCTTCATTTAACTAAAGCTTTTTCTGGTTGTTGATTGGCTATTTTATAAACTGTCACAAAAATTACATTATTGTTTTCCAAGAATTACAAGTAGTATTGTTAAACTTTCATATTCATTATTGCCTCAAGGTTACCTCATTGTTACCTCATTGTTAGCAACTTTTAACCTATTATTCTCACAGCTCCTACATTATTAATAATTACGTAATATATTCACATAATATTATTACATGTATACAATAATATAAACATATACAATGACTGTAATATACACTTTTATATATTGTTACACACATATTGCTTTAAGGCGGGCTGTTATTGACTTTATATATTGTATAATTAGACTGAAATCATTTAAGTGTTAAAAATACTGCCTCAAATTCTAATGAACGACAATAGATGGCGACACATGCGATACATCACTGAATAGAGGAAAGTTCAAAATTTTATTTTGTGTGTTCAAAATGAGCACCATTTGTTATGCGAGGACGACCAGTACTTTTCCGTTTGCATACGCAACCATCTTCTACGAATTTATTGTATCAATTGTAAATGTTTTACAACCGTTGTTGAACTTACAACGAAATGCACGCTGAATGAAACAATGGATTCATTCTTTGTATACTGCAGCATACAAAACCACTTTTCCTGTGGCATTGCCATTTTCTCGTAAACGAACCCAGCGCCGCTGTAGGTACTGAATGGAACTAATAGGTGGACTGAAAACTTTGAACTTTCCTCTATTCAATGAAGTGTCGTATGTGTTGCTATCTATTGTCGTTCATTAAAAATAAATATTTAAAGTCTGTTCCTTCTTTTTGAATAACTCTGTATTTCACCTAAAAATTCGATATCAGGATTTAATCAGAAATACCGTTTTCAGGCCCCCTGAATTCCAAAAAGAATCTTACGTGTTACATTTACATGACTTTTTCTACCTTCTAAAGCTTATTAGTGGTATACAAGATATTCTTACTATGGTGTATTTTTCTATCTACTATATTTTAATCCAAATAAACCGTTGCAGAAATAGCTGCCTTACACATTTCGTTATTATATGTACAAAGAGAACAGCGTTAGTCAAATGTTTAAGAACTGGACGCTATATACTGGCCTTAAAATTCCATACTCTTCCCATGGCATCGCTAGATACAACAGAAAATCGACAGGACTTAAAATGAATGTCCAAGTATTGAACAATTAGAGCCATTTATAACCGGGTTAATGCCAGAAAAAGGTATTTGAAATGAAATTTTTGTACATTTCGCCTTAATATAAAGCAGATAGTAACAAACTTAGGATTTATGTTTTAGTATCTTCCAAGGGCGCGACACAAAGATTTTCAAGAAAATTCCTTCACCCTAGACTACCCTTTACCTAGAAGAGTTTTCGATTTTATTTCTAGTTTCTAAAGAATTGCTCTAACGATTTTGATTCAAATACACATATTAAAGATATTTTAATTACAAATACAATGTCTATCTTGAATTTTCTGGGAATAGCTTGTGAAGTCCACTTTATTTGGAATAAATTTTGTATAATCTGGTATAACTGGTAAACGTTAAGCGATAGACGAAAATGTACTTTACAAAACATGTAGATCGCTTTAAAACACACAAATTACTTCCAATAAGTTTTTCCTGTGGCATAAGCCATTTCTGTGATATCGGTTATTAATGGTTAGAATTTTTCATTTCTTTGTCATTGTCTTAAGTTCTATCAATATTCACTTGTTACTGGGGATTGCATGGAAACGGTATGGAATTTTAAGCGTCCAGTATTTAAACATTTGACTATCGCTGTTCCCTTTGTATCTATAACGAAATGTGTAATGTAGCTATTTTTGCAAAGGTTTATCTCGATTAAAATGCAATAGAATAATGAGCTTTAGTAAGAATAGTTTGTATAACATTAATAAACGATAGAGGGTAGAGAAAGTCATGTGTATGTATCACACCGGATTTTTTCCCTGTCTATTTATATTAATCCAGATAAATCTTTGAAGATACAAAGGGAATAACCATAGCTAACTGTTTCAGAACCGAACGCTATACGCTAGCCTTAAATTTCAACGCGAGAAAGAAGTACTGGATTTCAAAATGACTTTAAAAGAATGACAAGTATTGAACAATTAGAACCATTAACTACGGATATCTCGAAAATGACTTATGCCACAAAATTTATTTGAAGTAAATTGTGCTTGAAAGAGATTTACTTTTTTGTGCAGTGTGCGTTTTCGTCTGTCACTTAACGCTTACCAGTTATACAAGATTCTGTAAAGTTCCTTCGAATGAAGAGGTCTTCACAGGCTATTCCCAGAACATTCAAGATATACATTTTATTTGTCATGTAAATATCTCAAATATATGGTATTTTAATCAAAATCTTTAGAGCCATTTTTACTTTCTCTACTACGTATAGTAAGTTGGGGAAATATTGCATTCCACCCAAAAATTCGATACCGAGATTTCACCGGAAATACATGTTTTGAGGTGGCTGAATCCAAATGAGGCATTTTTGGAAACCTGTCCGATGTGTGGATGTGTGTCTGTCTGTGAACAACATAACTCAAAAACGAAAATTCGGATAAATACCAAACTTGGTATTTGAGTTTAGTATCTTCCTAGGATTCGATTTTCAAGAAAATCTCCGCATCCTAGACTACCCTTTACACGGAACATTTTTCGAAAATTTTGATTTTCTCAAAAGTTTCTAACGATTTTGATTAAAATATCATACATGTTTAAGATATTTTATGGCAAATCAAATGTATATCTTGAATTTTCTAGGAATGTCCCCAAAAGTCCTCTTCATTCTGAATGATTTTTGTATAACTGGTAAACCGTAAGAGATAGACAAAATTTTACTACACACAAAATGTAGATCGCGTTAAAACACACAATTTATGTCACATACATTTTCTTTTGTCGGGTGAACCATTTTCGAAGTATTCCTTGCTATTTGTTTGAATTTTCCAATATGTTTTTCTCAAATGGGTTATTGGTTTTTTTTATGTAGAATCAGATGACTGAAAAATTCAATGCCATAGCCGGGATTTGAACCACGGATCGTGTCGGCATGTTACCATGGTAGCTGAGTGGTTAGAGCAACCGGACGGAGACCGGGAGATCCGTGGTTCAAATCCCGACTATGGCATTGAATTTTTCAGTCATCTTATACTACCTTTCCAACCCTGTCCAACACACGGCTTGTATGAAAGAACAATTAATTTGATTAATTGACCTAATAGTGGTTGTAACTATAAAGCTCGGGGCTTTAAGTACTTGCAAAGAATGTAAGTCGCTATTGGGGTATGGCATCTCAATACAATTTGAGATCCCCTTGTGGTTTACCGGGAGAAATGCGAATCAGTTGGAGAATTTAATGTCGTGTCGGTATGTTGCCATGGTAGCTCAGTGTTTAGAGCAACCGGACGGAGACCGGGAGATCCGTGGTTCAAATCCCGGCTATGGCATTGAATTTTTCAGTCATCTGATTCTACCTTTCCAACCCTGTCCAACACACGGCTTGTGTGAAAGAACAATTAATTTCAATACTCGTTTTTTTATGTCCTGGACATGCAAAGAGAATAGAATGCGCCACATAGCAACCAGCTCTTAAAAGATTTAACTATCGCTTAAAGCCTACCATATTCCCCTTGCATCTACAAGAAAATTAAGAATAAGAAATATTTCCGAGATATCCGTTATTAATTGTTCGCTTTGTTCAATACTTTGTCATTCTTTTTAAGTCCCATCGATTTTCAGTTGTTTCTCGCGATAGCATGGAAGCAGTATGGAATTTTAAGGCCAGCATATAGCTTCCAGTTCTTAAACATTTGACTATCGCTGTTCTGTTTGTATCTATAACAAAATATGTACTGTCGCCATTTATGCAAAGGTTTATTTGGATGAATATAATAGAAGGAAAAATAAGCTTTAGTAAGAATAGTTTAATAAAGATAGAGGGCAGAGAAAGTCATATGGATATGACACATTAGAATTCTTTTTTAAGATTGCGTTATGCTTATACTTAATTTTCTGTGTAAATGGGGCCTAATACTCCCTCTCTGTAACATCGCATGTAACCCCTGAAATGTAGTCAAGCCTAATGACAGATATGTATCAACATAGTAGTGCTACAACTCTATCCATTCCACTGGAGTGTTTTGTATGTGTGTGCACTGTGAAGAATCTATAATGCACGTTTTCCTGCTAGCATTAAACGTAATAAATATGTGATTTACTGCTATAAAAAGAGAGGATAGCCTTAGGGGTAGTTTAACATTGCAGAGTAATTGAAAAGGTTGCGCGGTACACCAGATGGCAGCAGGTGTATAAGGAAGGGGTCCAATTTTGCACGGCAGTACAAGGTCACAATAAAACAGTCGTGCTACATAAAGTAAACCGGACACCAAAGTTCTATGCCTGTCGATGCCTATTATTTATTTCGGCAAGATTGAAATTAAAGTTAGGAGTAACACACGCACTAGATCCGCCTACGTGCTGGACCACCTCAACCAGGCTTCATCTAACATTCAAATTTTGTAGCACACAAGTCGTACATTTTCGTAGAATGTTAACGTCATAAATTCTGAGAGAAACACTTCTCTATTTCAGGCCTGCTTTGTAGCTAGTTGATCAGCCTGTATCAGCGCTAAAATAGTCACTGCGAAGGACAACTCAAAATTTAACGTTTTACCACTGTCCCTACCACGTACATGGTAGGTACAGAGAGAATCGTATTCCACCCAAAACTTCGATATCGACATTTTACTGTAAATACTGTTTTGAATCCAGAAAAAACAGTTTTAGAAAACATTCGTGTATGTGGGAACAGCATAACCAAAATATAAGTTGGCTAAATACCATACTTAGTATTGAAGTTCAGGATTTTCCAAAGATGCAACACCAAGATTTTCAAGAAATTCCCCCCGCATCAAACCTTCCTTTACATGTAACAAATTCCGAAACTGTTTATTTTCTAAAAAAATCTAATGCATTGAACTCATGTGACTTTCTCTACTCTTGTTCAAACTATTTTTACAAACGCTTATTCTCTATCTACTTCATGTTAATCGAGATATACATTTGCAGAAACTTATTACTAATTTTCTTGTAGGTGCAAGGGGAATATGGTAGGCTTTAAGCGACAGTTAAATCTTTTAAGAGCTGGTTGCTATGTGGCGCATTCCATTCTCTTTGCATGTCCAGGACATAAAAAAAAAAGAATAATGAATTCCCATTCGAGAAACATTACTGGAAAATTCAAACAAATAACAAAGAATATCTTTGAAATGAATCACTAGACAAAAAAAATGTATATGACGTAAGTTGTGTATTCTAACGAGGCCTATCTTTCTTGTGTACAAAACTTTTATCTATCTCTTACGGTTTACCAGTCATGCAAAAGCCATTCAGAACGAAGAGGACTTTTGGGGACATCCTCAGAAAATTCAAGATATAATTTTCATTTGTCATGAAAATATCTTAAATATATGATATATTAATCAAACTTGTTGGAGATATTTTTGAGAAAAACAAAATTTTCGAAAAATGTTCCATGTAAAGGGTAGTCTGGAGCTGGGGGATTTTCTTCAAAATCTTATTGTCGTATCTTTGAAAGATACTGAACCTAAATACCAAGTTTGGTACTTATCCGACTTTTCGTTTTTGTTGTACACAGTCACACATACGGACCTTTTACTAAATTTTTTTTGGATTCATAGGGCCTCAAAACATGGAAATCTGGTGAAATCTGTGTATAGAATATTTGTGTGGAATGCAATACTTCCCCTAGTTACTATACGTAGTAGAGAAAAACTACTGTAAATAATTAGATTTGATACATGTTTTCCGATACTGTTAGTATATAAATGACAGTTAAGCCTATTTTACATATAAATTCGTTCATGGGTTACACACAAGGTTGAATAAATATTCTTTTAACCGTATCTTAAAAATGCCTTCTTCAGGTTCTAGAAATGTATTGAACACATTTGCGTCTTAGCATTTAGTATCCTCGTTAACTGCCGTAGTTCTAACGGCACTGACCCTGCACATTTCAGTGGAGCGGTGTGGGTGCCGGGGACAGAGGAGGGGAAGAGGTACCTGTAAACCTAAGTTTACCGAACAGGATGGCTTATGGTGCATTCGATCCCCGGCGACCGCCCACCACGAATTGTTCCTGTTCCTCATTTCCTTTCTTCCCTGTAAGGGAGGTTCCGACCGCTTCAGCTGCCGTGGTGCGGAGTGGACCCTGAGCACTCGTGGTGCTTCTGAGGTTATTAGAAGTACGCTTGGCCGAACTTTCAAGTCCCTCCCGTGAGTGTGTTTGGATTGGGTTGGACTCGGCGGGGCAGTGGTTACCGATACAAATGAGAGATTGGAGACGCCTGGGCGGCCCCCACCGAGGTTCTTCCCCTCTTTTAGGATTGACGCACGTACGGGATGTATCCACTTCTGCCCTGAATGGGGCTGGTTTAAATTTTTCAGGTGTCGAACCACAGGAAAAGCTATCGGGGAAGGGGGTGTCACTCGGATGACGCCCTCCTCCCAGGGTCACGTGGGGGCATAGTCTTCTGGTGTCTCATGTCCCTCATTTCCTTCACCCTTCGGTGTACGGGCCTTGACTGGATAGTTTGGTGGTGTTTGGTGCGCAGTGGATATGCGCTCTCTGAATGTTTCTTCCTCTGGTATGGAACCAGGGCAGTTCGGACATGTACGTAAGGAGGAGTGCTGTAGGGGTGCGTAAGGAGTGTTTCCATCTGTAAAATGTTACGACCCCGCAATATCCGCACCTGCCGCACTTGGTCCAGGCAACCAACCTTCGGACCTTTCATCTCATTCCTTCCTCCCAGAGCATACGGCATAATAGACCTTTGGCCGCAATGTTTAAATCTTTCCGTACCCCTTGCAAGAAAAAAGAATCTGATGTGTTACACTCACATGACTTTCTCTACTTTTGTACAAACTATTTTTACAAACTCTTATTCTCCATCTATTTCATATTAATCGAGATAAGCATTTGCAGAAAGGATCTTTTGACATGCAAAGAGAATTACATTTTACACATAGGTTCTAAAAATATTTGACTATTGCTTAAGACATATTATGTTCCCATTGTTTTGTATTTGCAAGGGCAATATAGAAATACAGTAGCCTTTAAGCATAGACATATCTCTTAATAACTGGTTGCTATGCGCAGCACCATTCTCTTTGCCACAAATTAATACTCTTTGCATATCCAGGACAAAAAAAAGGAATAACGAATTCCCATTTGAGAAAATAAGTATTGAAAAATTTAAGGTAATAACAAGCAATATCTCGAAAATGGTTCACTCAACAAAAAAAATGTATATGACATAAATTGTGTATTTTAACGCGATCTACATTTTTTGTGTAGTAAAATTTTATCTATCTCCTATAGTTTACCAGTTATGCAAAAGTCGTTCAGAATGAAGAACACTTTTGGAGACATTCTCAGAAATTTCGAGATATACATTTCATTTGTCATGAAAATATCTTAAACATATTATATTTTAATCAAAATCGTCAGAGCCATTTTTGAGAAAATTAAAATTTTCGAAAAATGTTCCATGTAAAGGGTAGTCTGTGGTGGGGGATTTTCTTGAAAACCTTCGTGTCGCATCTCTGGAAGAAACTGAAGCTAAATACCAAGTTTGGTGTTTATCCGACTGTTCGTTTCTGAGTTATGCTGTTCACAGTCACACACACAGACATGTTTTCAAAAATGCTTTTTTTGGATTCAGGGGGTCTCAAAACATATATTTCTGGTGAAATCTCAATATCGAATTTTTGGGTGGAATACAATACTTCCCCTACTTACTATATGTAGTAGAGAAGGTAAAAAAGGAAAAAACCTGTATTTTTCCGATATAAATATGATACGGCATTTTTAGGTGCGGTACTAGTTACGGTGACAAGGTAGTTTGAACACATGGAAATTACACCTTAAGTGTGTTAAATTGCCACTGCTCTTAAAGTTCTCAATGGTTTTTCCTCAAATTTTTATGAATTATTCCACGTATCATGATAATTATTTCAAGTGGTTGTTTGCAGTGATACCTTATGTAGTTGAGTCCAAAAATTAATTAATTCAGCAGAAAAATAATAAAATTTACTCTTAAAACATGTGGATGCATGTACCTTTTTCTCTGATACTACTGGCAATACTGAATTACACTTTTGCATGCTAATTTTTAGTATAATCAGCTATCTTTTGAACCGCAGTTATTTAGTTATGTATATCAGTTCACTAGAAATTGAAAAATAATTGTTTGCAAAGTCAAAAAAGTAAGAAATGTGGAAAATTTGCAAAGGTGTTGCTTTCTTAATATCACTAATATGCATTACAAAATTATGATTGTGGTTCAGAAAGTTTACCTATGTATTGCATACATGAACTGAAAATTTTAGCACTTTACCTCTCATATTTTCTGAGAAAAAGGTACATAAGTATCCAAAAATGTTGTTTTGAGAAAACTGAATTTAAGGTTTGAACGTTAAAATTCTGACAGACTTCAGTACATTCCATAGTCATAATCATCTGCACCTTCATTCCTGGATTGCTTCAGCTTTTCTGATTGCCTTCTCTTGGTCCTGGCCTCTTTTGTTAATTGCTGAACTGCTCGCTGGGCATGATATAGTCGTTCGTTGTTGAAAGATACAAAAATGTTCTAAAAAGGGGCCTTGCATGACAGCATTTAAATGGTATGTAAATGTCTTAAAACCCTATTAACCCCCCCCACAAAAGTATATAATTTCTGATACTGGAAATAATAGAGATTTTATTAGTGCTTAAAACAAAAAATGTGATTTTACCATTTCAGAGTACCTTGTCCTGTTAAATGTTCTAATCGCTTGAGCAGGACTTCAGGTTTGTGCTCTCTGAAATCCGCGAGGCTTTCCTTTCTATAAACTCATCTGAGACTGACTCATCACAACACACAAGGTCAACCAAACAAAACAAATGTGCAAATCATTTTCATAATGAAAGTAAGATTGGCGCAGTACCTTCACCTTGCACACAGCACTCATTTTCTTTGTGTTGCACCTGTACCGCTTTACGTGGTACACAGAGCGTACATAATCCATCTGAGATGTACTGGTTTTCTATTTAACACACTGGAGTAATCTCTTATGGTGCCTTTCGGTCTTAATGATACGGGATGAACCTGACAGCCGTCTTGTGTGCTATATATGGCACTTCTAACTTTCTCAAGCTTTCATTAGTGAGTGCAATGTGCTAAAAATTACATTTCAATATTATATACATGTTTTAACACCCCCTTGAATAACCCAAAATAGCCTCAAAACGAAGTCACATTTTTACTACGTATAGTCAGTAGGAGAAGTATTGTATTCCACCCAAAAATTCGAGGTTGAGATTTCACCGGAAATATATGTTTTGAGGCCCCCTAAACCATAAAACGCATATTTGGAAATAGGTCTACGTGTATCTGTATACAAACTGTTCTTACAAACGCTTATTCTCCGTCTACTTCATGTTAATCAAGATAAACATTTGCAGAAAATGTCTTATTGCTAATTTTCTTGTAGATGCAAAGGGAATATGGTAGGCTTTAAGCGATAGTCAAATATTTTAAGAGCAGGTTGCTATGTGGAGCATTCCATTCTCTTTGCATGTCCAGGACATAAAAAATCCAATAACTAATTCACATTTGAGAAAAAGTATAAGTATTGGAAAATTCAAACAATAACAGGAATATCTCGGAAATGGTTCCACTAAAAAGAAATATATTAAACATAAATTGTGTTTTTCAACGACATCTACGTTCTTTGTGCAGTAAAATTGTCTCTATCGCTTTCCCGTTGTGCAAAAGCTATTTAGAATGAAGAGGACTTTTGGGGACATTCAGGATATACGTTTAATTATTCAAGAAAATATATTAAATATATGATATTTTAATCAAAATCGTTAGCCATTTTTCAGAAAATAAAAAAATTCGAAAACGTTCCTTGTAAAGGGTAGTCTATGGTGGGGGGATTTTCTTGAAAATCTTTATTTCGTATCTTTGAAATATACTGAACATAAATACCAAGTTTGGTATTTATCCGACTTTTCGTTTTTGAGTTTGCTGTTCACATCCACACAGACATACACACGGACCTTTTTACTTTCTCTACTACGTATAGTAGGGGAAGTATTGTATTCCACCCAAAAATTCGATACCGAGATTTCACCGGAAATACATGTTTTGAGACCCCCTGAATCCAAAAAAAGCATTTTTGGAAACATGTCCGTGTGTGTGTCTGTGTGTCTCTGTGAACAGCATAACTCAGAAACGAACAGTCGCATAAACACCAAATGTAGTATTTAGGTTCAGTATCTTCCAAGGATGCGACACGAAGGTTTTCAAGAAAATCCCCCCACCCCAGATTACCCCTTATAAGGAAGATTTTTCGAAAATTTTAATTTTCTCAAAAATGGCTCTAACGATTTTGATTCAAATATCATATGTTTAAGATATTTTCATGACAAATATAATGTATATCTTAAATTTTCTGGGAATGTCTCAAAAAGTATTCTTCATTGTGAACGACTTTTGCATAACTGGTAAACCATAAGAGATAGACAAAATTTTACTACACAAAAAATGTAGATTGCGTTAAAATACACAATTTATGTCACATACATTTTTTTATGTGAACCATTTTCGAGATATTGCTTGTTATTCCCTTAAATTTTTCAATACTTATTTTCTGAAATGGGAATTCGTTATTCATATTTTTGTCTTGGATATGCAAGGAGTATTAATCTGTGGCAAAGGGAATAGTGCTGCACCTAGCAACCAGCTATTAAGAGATATGTATGTGCTTAAAGGCTACTGTATTTCTATATTGCCCTTGTAAATATATATTCCACTTACGTCTACAAGAAAATTGGCAATAAGATAGAGTCTGCAAATGTTTATCTCGATTAACATGAAGTAGATGGAGAATAAGCGTTTGTAAAAATAGTTTGTACAAGAGTAGAGAAAGTCATGTGAGTGTAACACATCAGATTTTTCTAAAAAGGTTTCCGAGATATCCGTTAAGCCCTATTGATTTTCATTGTTTCTCGCGATTGCATGGGAACAATATGGACTTTTAAGGCCAGTATATACCGTCCAGTTCTTAAACATTTGACTGTCGCTGTTCTCTTTGCATTTATAATGAAATGTGTAATGTAGCTATTTCTGCAAAGGTTTATCTGAATTAAAATAGTAGATAGGCAAATAAAGGAATAATTCGTGTACCCACTGATAAGCGATAGAGGGGAGAGAAAGCCATGAGAATGTAACACAAGATTTTTTACCTTCTCTACTAAGTATCTATAGTAAGCAGGACAAGTATTGTATTCCACCCAAGAATGTGATACCGAGATTTCACCGGAAATACATGTTTTGAGACGCCCTGAATAAAAGAAAATAGAAAACCAATTCGTGTATGTGTGTGTGTAGGTAAAAGCATAAATAAAAAACGAGAAGTAGGATAAACACTAAACTTGGTATTTAAGCTCAATATCTTCTACAGATGCTACATGAAGATTTTCAAGAAAATGCCCCATCCCCAACTACCTTCTACATAGAACATTTTTCGAAATTTGTTTTATTCTAAAAGCATTTTGTAACGTTTTTGATTAAAAATACATATATTAAAGATATTTATATGGCATACAAAATATACGAGGTGTGATCAAAAAGTTTTCGGAATGACGTCATAAATACTACACAACAGTTTGTTTTGTCTAATCTGCACTGTCACCGTCGAAGTAGTCTCTTTGGGAGTTGATACACTTGTTCCAGCGCTTCTGACACTGCTGGAAGCACCTCTGGAAGTCCTCTTCTTTCAACATGTTCAGAGTCTTCTGCGATTCGCTATGGATGACATCATTGTCCTCAAAACGGTGTCTCCGGAGCCGCATTTTAAGTCGCTGGAAAATAAAGCAGTCCGCTGGTGCCAAATTTGGAGAATAGGCAGAATGGAGAACAGTATTCATCCTATTTTTATCCAAAAATTGGCGAACAGAAAGGGCTTTGTGCGCGGGCGCATTGTCATGATGCAGGAACATGCCCAAATTGTCTTTCAAAATGCTTTGAACACTTCCAAAGGGGAGTCCTAATGAGTCAGAAAGTTCTCTTATTGTAATGCGCCTATCATTTAAGACCGTTTCCTTCACCTGATTGATATTTTCATCAGTTTTGCTGGAACAGGGTCGCCCCGAACGATCTGCATCTTTAACTGATATCACACCACTTTTAAATTTCGAAAACCACTCAAATGCTTGAGTTTTGCTCATAACGTCCTCCCCATAAGCTGTTCTTAACATTTCATAGGCTTCTGTTGCAGTTTTACCGAGTTTAAAGCAAAATTTTATGTTCGTTCTTTGCTACGCGGAAAAATCGCAGCACATGCAAAACACTTGTTCACTTCAGAGCGTCTAGCTCGTCACTGCATGGTCACAGGAAGTCACGTGATCTCTCATTTTTATCGGGAAGGAATGCTGCATGTACAGTCTGGGTAAGAATTAAAGATATCTCAGCGTCCGCATTGTTGTGAAGCCATTCCGGAAACTTTTTGATCACACCTCGTATATCTTGAGTTTCTGGGAATAGCCTGTGAAGTCCTCTTCACCCGGAAGGAATTTTGTATAATCGTATATAACTGGTAAACTTCAAAAGTTAGATGAGAACGCATTACACAAGAAATGTACATCTAATTAAAGTACACAATTTATTTTGGATAATTTTTTTTATCATATCAGCCATTTTTAAGATATCCGTTATTAATGGTTCGATTTGTTGAATACTTAGCCATTCTTTGTAAGTCCTGTCGATTTGCAATTGTTTCTCGCGATATCATGGATAGAGTGTGGGATTTTAAGGCCAACGTATAGCGTCCAGTTCTTAAACATTTGACTATAGCTATTCCGTTTGTAAACAATTTGTATACCCACTATTAAGATATAGAGAGGACAGAGAAAGTCTCGAGAATGTTATGCTTTCGCTCTGAGCACCTTGATACCATGTGCTTTTGCTTATTGTCTGATTCACACAGTGAGTGAAGAGTAGGTTTTTTTCCAGTGTTTGACATTATCCGTGGCCGGCGCGGCTCAGGCGTCCAGAAACACCTAGGCGGCTGCACATGAAAAGCGACGCTCGAATACAACAATGTTGCTAACGCTCCGCGATAAAAAATAGCTGAACGTAGAGAATCCATGTAGGTAATTGTGCACTTCGTTCCTGCCCTTGTCCGTCGGGGAATTTCCGTGTAGGAATGAAGACCGGCACGGTAAAGAAGACAATTTCACCTTGGCCTCGCATACTTATAAGGACTAACAAAATCGCAGGATCAAATAAGTAATTACCGGATCGAAGGACATGCCTTTAGAGCTGGAGCGGGGGGGGGGATAGAGCAACGAAGCTTTAAATGTCAGCATATAAACAAATTGTTTCTGGAAGTGTACACTAATGCAGTTTTGTTCAAGTCACTGTTTAGATATGGGGAGCTAGTCAAGGACATAATGAGATGCACTTTGATGATTCTGATACAAAATGATTGTATTGCAAATAGCTATGAGACTGTAGCCTTGCTGATATGTTATCCAAGTGTTGCATAACGACTTTAAAGGTCACCCGAATCAAAAATCGCGGGTTCAAACCCGGTGGAGGGCGATGGATTTTTTTCGGGCGTAAAAATCCTTAGCATGGATTCCTTTGGAAGGAAAGTAAAGCCGGTGGTCCCGTGTCGTAGATTTACGGCACGTAAAAGAACCTCAAGCCTGATAAAGAGGCCTCTGAGCAAAATTACCGGTCTTTCACGCCCAATATGGAATGCGACGCTAAGAGCCATAGTAGTTAAAGAGCGTCCATAAATAAAACTCAATTTTTTTCGAATCAAAAAAGCAAAGAAAAAGGCAACTTTCTTTTAGCAAGTTTCGTGCACATAAATGTGTGTTAGTGTATCTGAGAGATTTTTCTGATGATCGGAGGGGACTGGGCACTGTTCCAGCGAGGATATTGTACCTGTGCCCCCACAATTGGAGGTGAGAGGAGACACCGGGCGGCTGGAACCAGGAGTGACGGCACAGCAACGACAGGTTGGATGGGTCCATCCAACACCCCGCTCCGAAAGGGCAGTCCGTTTACCCCGGCAACCAGCCGAAAGCCGACGGATGGTGAAAGTTCCACAGAGATCATCATTTTTCCTTGCCACGCCGCACCGAAACACCATCGCCGATACTTCCAACCCTGAAACAGGCCTAATGGGGTGAAGCATGAAGGAGATGGTCAATGAAACGAAATGGAGGGACAGGAAATTAGGGCCTTAAGGAAAGAAAAACTCGCCTGACGACCCGGGAAAACCCTGAAAAACTCCTGGGCTAGAGTGAGCGGTCGCCGGGATCGAACCCGCAACTCTCGCAGTGTCTCTGGGATTGGATTAGATTATATTATTGCTGGGTCGTTGTTAGCTTCTTCTCACTATGACCTCAATAGATCTATTGTAAAAAAAAAACCTAATCTATACGTCCCATCAGTAAAGCTTAAATTTTTTGGGGGGTTGTAGTGAGGCAATCTGTCTCGAGCTAGGGAAGGCAGATTGTAAAAGTCTCATCCTTGGGCGAATAATCGCAAAGTATATGCTTCGCCGATTCCTTTTCTTCCTGACAGAAACGCCGTTTATTCACATTCGTGTTGGCCATTTTACAGAGACGGTCCCTCAGAGAACAATTTTTAGTGAAGAGGCCATTCAGTATCCTCCTGTTTGCTGAATGTGAGGATCTCTCTTGATATTTTAGCTGAGAGTTCATTTAGTGCTTAGCATGATTTAGCTTTGGAACCCTATTCCAATAGCTTTTACATCCCCATACGTTTAGCTTTTCATTTAGACAACAATCTGGCATCCCGCGAAATGGTTTTGGGTCATTAAATGAAGTAGTGGCTCCATCCTTGGTTAGTCTGTCAGCAATTTCATTGCCTTCAATACCTTCATGTCCTGGCACCCACCTGTCTGATAAAACATAAATCCTGGAGCCACGAAGGCGTTATTAACGTTTACATGTGCGCAAATTTCTATTGTATGAATTTCTACTTGAAATATGGTGGGATCATTACCAAGGGCTTCTGATAGAACAAAATTGAGCCCATTTGAGAAAATTATTGAAAAATTTAAGGGAATAACCAGCAATATCTCGAAAATGGTTTACTCAACAAAAAAAATGTATATGGCATAAATTTTGTATTTTAACGCAATCTACATTTTCTGTGTAGTAAAAGTTTGTCTATCTCTTATGGTCTACCAGTTATGCAAAAGTCGTTCACAATGAAGAATACTTTTGGAGAGATTCCCAGAAAATCAAGATATACATTTTATTTGTCATGAAAATATATTAAACATATGATATTTTAATCAAAATCGTTAGAGCCATTTTTGAGAATATTAAAACTTTCGAAAAGTTCCATGTAAAGGGTAACCTGGGGTGGTGGATTTTCTTGAAAACCTTTGTGTCGCATCTCTGGAAGATACTGAACCTAAATACCAAGTTTGGTGTTTATCCGACTGTTCATTTCTGAGTTATGTTGTTCACAGACACACACACACACACACACACACACGGACATGTTTCCAAAAATGCTTTTTTTTTATTCAGGGGGTCTCAAAACATATATTTCCAGTGAAATCTCGGTATCGAATTTTTGGGTGGAATACAATACTTCCCCTACTTACTATACGTAGTAGAGAAAGTAAAAAATAACGGGAAAAAATAAAACAACGACATCAACGTTTAGCTCTTCATACACCCCCGCTTTCCTACTATTAGCCTTCTTACTTCTCAGTTGTCTTTGCCGTAAGTAGAAATCTATCTATTCCCTCCATATCTTCCCTGCCTGCCAGTAGCGTCCAACATTACCC